>JAGXCT010032699.1:0-69752 GCA_022495035.1 Philopotamus ludificatus
TAGAAGCCCACTTATGTATGTATGTATGTATGTACAAACTCGCGCCATCCTTGAAGTCCCAGACCGTAGTGGCAACGAGGAAACTCGTTAAAAAAAAAGAGAGACCCGCTCCTCCGTAAGGCTAATGGATCAACCTGCATCAGGATTATGTAGCCAACTAATGTTGTACTTGGTGTGTTCCGAAAGGACGGAGGCAATTCCAATAACGAGAAGCACGCGATGAAAGGCAACCTAAAAGTCATACGAAATCATCATCATCATCATCATTCATCGAATTTGTTCTGAGACCCTGTTCACGTACCGACACATTTTTTCTCAATTAAGTTAATTTAATTATTAAGTAAAGCGAAAAGTAATGTCACTTTTTGGTAACCTAAAATTGTTTCAAATGGACGCATTGGCGGTATTTTATGCCGTTTTTATTTAATAAAGGATTGAAATTTAATGAAGATGTCTATGTAGACATATTAAATCTTCAAGAGTGCTATAGATGGTTTCGAGAGTTCTAACGTGATGATTGTGGGCGAAATGATAAATCAAAATTAAGGAGACCCCTTAAAATAGATGATGACACTTCAACTCATTGAATAACCATCTTTTGTCTTTGCTGTCCAGATATAAAACTGTTCATTTTCTTAGAAGGATTGTTACTGAGGATTAGAAATGGGTTCTCTGCATTAATCGGAGAAGAAAAAAACAATGATTTTCATCGTACCTTTCATTACCCCTTGGCCATCATTGTCCGAAAAGGGTACTCCTTTTGTATTTGGTGGAATATTTTGGGAATACAGTCAGCCCTCCTATAGCGTTTCCTCTAAATTGCTGTTTTTTACAAAATTCCTTGTCAACCAAAGAGCATTAACGTTTATTTCGCTCGGCAATGTATTATAGATTTACGAAATATCTAAATTGACCTTAAAAATATTAAAATTTTGTAGAAAATAGCAATTTACAGGAAACGTTATAGGAGGGTTGACCGTAATTCACTATGAATTACTAAAATCTGGCCATACTGTTACAGTTGAGGTGTATTGCGTCCAATTAATAAGAATAAAAGAGACACTGCTTAAAAAACGATCAGCTTTAGGAAGAGAAAGGAGAAACGATGAATTCTCTAAAATGATAATGGAAGGACACAAGCAGCAAGAATTATGAATTACAAAATAAGAGAGCTAAATTTAGAAGTTTTGCAACATCCACCATATTCTTCAGATTATCATCTTTTTAAGTCAATAGGAATTTGCTTCGAAATAAAAAAAATAATATAATTGTTGAACAAGCCTTAAATAATTTTGCAAAAGAGGCTAATAAGGAGGAGAATTTTTCAGAGAGCGGAGAAATATAAATATCATCTGCACACCATCATGGATGGAAAGTGTAAGATTAATGATTGGGGAGGAAGAAGCTTGTTGTTCCAGCTCGTCTAAACATACATATTTATAGAGAAAATGCAAGGATTAGTAGATTGTCTACGTCCGTAAACGGACAAGGCACTCAAAGAAGAAGAATAAGAATAAAGAAAAAGAAACCAACGACTTGACGACGAGACAGGTGTCTCCTTTAACAATAATACCGGGCAATTCCGTTGTTTCTCTTCTCTGTCTATTTTCTATTTCACTAGCTGATTTTGATGCAAGAAACCGATCCAGGAAATCTTCCGGAAGTGGCACACTGTTATTAAAAATATATAATTACTCTATTGGTCATAGTTGTTATTTTTATGCATTTCACTCCTTCATGTTTAGCCTTTATTTCTTCATTGATGGGTAAAGGCCTTTCCTATTTTTTACCCCCTTGTCCTGCCATAGATTTTCCTCTTACGGGTGGTTCCCGAAGGTTTGACTATAACGTCGTTCCATCTCGTCGGGGGACGACCCACTTTTCGTAGGCCTGTCCGCGGCCTCAAGTCCATGACATTCCGGCTTCATCAACCATCTTCCCAGCTGACCACATAACCAACCCATTGCCACTTCAGTTGGTCAATTCTTGTGGCAATGTCAGTCACTTTAGTTTTCTCACGGATCGTTTCGTTGCGGATTCGATCGCGCAGAAATATACCTAACATTCTCTATCGCCTTCACTCAATCACTTTGAACCTGTGGACTAGTCCTACCGTAAGTGTCCAAGTTTCGCAGAATACATTTATTAAATACCTTAGTAATACATGTTTTAGTTTCCCAAACGTTCCCTTTCCTAATTGTATTCTTCTGACGTACTCGTTTTGTCGTCAATGTTGAATAGTCTGGCCGAGGTAAACATACTCTGTACTACCTCTATAGTGATCTTCTTGACTGAATCTCGGTTTATGAACTACTCTGTTATTTATCATATTTTTTGTTTCGTCCATATTCATTTTTAAACCGACTGATTGAGAGCTCCACTTTTCGCAAACTACTCTTACCAAGACACAAGAATCTTCCTCCCGATCCTGACGATGCTTAAAAAATGCTGAAACTCAATAAGTTCCTCTGTGGTCCTCCACCAGCTCCTTCAAATCATCACTGTGGACATCCATGCCTATACTTTTGCCATTGATTCTATATCATCTACTGCATGCTGTGGTTGTTAAACGTTAAACGCAAACAAAAACATAGCTCGTGAACCAAAACAAGAATTGTTTTAAAAATATTGTTTATTGACCGACTTATAGGTGAATAGAGTCGTTCTTGGAGCAAGGCTTGACTGTAACAAATTCAATTAATCCATGTTTTTTTATCGCTTATAAGTAAAACATAAGTCAAAACATCTAAAAAACATTATGGAACATTTTTATGACCAATGGATTGAGAATTTCATCACATCAAAACAGCGGCATGTTTGATTTTTTTCCCCATATTTGATAGTTTATTACAGGCAGTGATTAAGATATAATTACCTCAATCAGCCGAGAAAGATTTTCAAGCAGATGGCGAAATAGAAGCTTCCAACAGCATTAATCACTTTTTTTGCTCTGAAGATGGATCGAGGTTCCTATATATATATTTTACGTCATGATATTGATAAAATACATATATAAAACCGCGATCTATTATCGAAAAATGGTCAAAATATCAAATAAACTCTATAGAATAAATTCTAAATGAAAAAACATATATTTTAAATATTTTATACCATTTCTTTAAATTTATTAGCAATTTTCTGCATTATACTTAGATAACAATATGTTTGACTGGCGTTCCTAGGATACAATATATAATAAAAGTACTATCAAATATAACACGGTAATTTTCGACTATATTTTATTATTAATTAACGGATAAACATAAAAACGGAGTGTTATTTTTATGTATAATAAAATGTTGTTAATATTAAGGATTTTTTTAATCATGTAGAAAAAAACGAGCAGATGACGAAATAGAAGTTCCCAGCATTTTCCTCTTTAAATGTTTATTTGAAGTTTCCATCGAAAAACGACGAAATAAAGTTCCACTGTATTTGAATGACGTCAAAACGTTGTCAATTATTTTTTTTATCCTCGGGAATAGAGAGAAGTCATGGAGGGCCATGCCCGGCGTTTTGTTGTTTTTGGCCAAAAAATATTTTTAGTTTTTTGACAGCCGACCATAACACGTGAAACCTTTTCGACAATCGTCAATAAAATGAACATTCAATATAGATATCAATGGTAAGATACGTCAACGACAGATGTACCAACACAAAAAAATGATTTATACAGCCCGCGAAATTTAAAAATACCGATTATTTTTTGATCAAACCTTGTATATTGCAGTTTCGATAAGAAGGCCGTGAAAACCTGACTTTCCGCATCGGTTTTTATGCTTTTATTGTACTGCAAATAATGACCTCAGGTGTGGAACGATTTGATTTCATGCTATGCCACTCCCATAGTCACGTTTCGATAAACATTTTGTTATCCCTGATGGTGGAATAATCACAAAGTCAAGAGCAGTACTTGTTCATGAATGATTAGAAAAAATAATGGATTTTTTTTAATAATTGGTTTTTATTTCAAGAAATATTAAAATAAAACCAATAAGTAACGTTCAATTCTTAACATTTATTCATAATTATACGTCTTATAATTGAATAAAGTCTGATTAACATCATTAGATTTTCATAAACAATAAAGAACCTGGAAATATCTTTAAGACTACGAATATCGCCCATAATTTATATATAATTGATTTATAAAAATCAATTAATCTTAAATATGTTTTATAGCTGTGAATTTAATTAGATTTGCAAAAATCTGCCATTTTTATTGGGAATAATAATAATTAATAATAGAACACAGGAGAAAATTATATTTTTTCATGTACAAAATTTTACATTTATTCAAACGTAGTCATGTCATCTAATTAAGTAACATCGTCATAATTCATTAAATACCGAATTCTGAGCTGTACCTCTTATTAAGTATATTAAATTTAAGTTGTACTTGTAGAAATATTGGCCATAATCTCTAATGCTGTCTTATTTGCCTTCAGTATTTTGAAAAGTGTTTTTTATGGTTTAAAATAGCCATTATTATTTTTTAAAATCATTTAAACGTGTTTATTATATAATTATCTCTGTATCGTAATAAAGTATTTATTATTTTTTTTATCAATATTTGATTTATCGCAGTGTGGTAATATTTTAGAAATGTGAAAGTTGATTTTTTGCGACTGGCAGCCCCAGCGATGTGTCAGTTGTCTATGGCGCGTGTCATTTGACATTTCATAGGTTCGAGGTCTGCAACTTGTCCAACATGGACGGGACTTCCAGGCAGCTAGCAGAAGACTGCTTCGTCCATGTACCAGCCAGCGCCAAAATAAGGTTAAATAAATAAAATAATAATTAAATAAATTTGTATAATATTGCACAACAGTAAGAAATAATTTATGATTCGTGCAAAATAATCCGTATATTAAAGATGTTATCAAATTCTGGTAATTCATTCATTTTTATATGAACGGTCGATGATTTTTATCGATGATTTGTGATTTATTGTGATTGAAACGCAACACACGATTCAATACGCCAGTCGTTTCAATCGAAATAGCGTATTTTTTAAATTACACAATGTTAACATTTAAAATAATTATATTTCAGTAATAAAAAAATAGAAGAGAAACATGATTCTCCGCTTAGAGTTGAAATGCAGACGATGCGTTTGAGTGGCGATTCTCAAAATCTTATTCTTGAAACATTACGGCATATTCATGGTCCTACGTTCGAATTAAATAAATCGTCCAGTTATAAGGTACTATTGTGATGATTTTTGAAATATCAACTGGAATTTAATTAAATATTAATTTATAGGATAAAGGATCAAATTTGGGAAACCGTTACTGGATGGAAAGAGGGAATTTGGTTGTGCAAGGAGGATTTGATTATTCGAAGAAAAAAAATGATATCGTAACATCAGAAGATAAATTTAGAATGTTCGCCCTGAAAAAATTAGAATTGTAAGGTTTTTTTCAATAATTTTTCATATTTTATTAACAAAATGTTTTTTAAAATTTTATTTATAATTTTTTAGGTATGGATTTCACAAAACTCATTGTGCCGAAGCTTTAGATCACACAAATGGACAAATAGACGAAGCTTTGGAAATCTTATACGATAAATATTATGAGATCGAAAATTGCGAAAGTATCGAATGCGACATATCGCATAATGAATTAATGGAAATGAGGAGTGACGAAAAAGCCGTTTTGGAATCTATCTATGAATCTAATTTCAAAGAAAAAGAATTAAACTCTCTTTGGGAGTTGAAAGTCGATTTAAGTTATTTATCCAAAGTGTTCAATATCACCGATAACAAAATTGTTACGACGAGAAAAGAAAATTTAAACTACAACAATAAAAATAACAATTTTAAAACGAAAAAGCCGGATTTATGCAGAAATTTTTCTAAAGGAATGTGTAAATACGGCGAAAAATGTAGATTCCTTCATGAAAAAGTAGAAACTGTCGTTCAAATCAACACCGACATGAACTTAAATAAATTTGAATATTTCTTAGAAATAAAGTTTAGGAAAAACACGAAATATCCCTATGAAACACCTTTAATTTTTTTAAAAACAACGGCTCCATCCGAAGTATTACCACCGATGACATGTCTTCAGATATGCCGCAAACTGATCGTGGAAGCGGATATGCTCGCGTTAAACACGACACCCTCCGTCTATTCAATTGTTAATTTATTGCAGAACGAGGAGGAGATCATAGACTTCGTTAAAAACAACGATAAAAAGTTTATAGATAGTTTTCAGCCGCTATTTCCGGTTATGATCGACGACAAAGATATAATTAAAAAAATATTACCGTCGCATTATGAAAAAGCATCGAATCGAGATAGTAAAATAATTGTAGATATGGAAAGTACACTGAAAGAGGACGGAGTATTAGCTAAAAAGTTCATCGAAAAACAAAGTAATCGAGAATATAAAAGTATGATCGAGAGTAGAAAACAATTGCCGGCGTGGAATAAAATGAACGATATACTAAAGCTGTAGAAAAATCACAAGTAAATAATATTTTTATCACAATTAATACAACATCCATAATCATCATAGGCGCAACAGCCCTATTGTAGAGCCCTGACCTTATCCAACACCCTTCTCCATTTTATCCGGTATGACCTTACGTCGCTCCATCTTCCGGTTAGTTTTCAATGATGCAGTGTCCCTCTGTACACAGTCCAACCACCTCAGCCTTGGTCTTAGCTTTGTCAACTGACCATTTTGCACCGAGTCAGTGGGTTGTTTTCATCTTCTTCACTCTCATCGGTCAAAAGGGCTATACAAAATACAAGGATTGATAATAATTATTTTTTAGGTAATCGTAATTAGCGGTGAAACGGGTTGTGGTAAAAGTACGCAAGTACCTCAATTTTTATTAGATGAATGGTTGCTTAATAAAGCGAAAAACAATAATAATACCCACGTGGAAATTGTTTGTACCCAACCGAGAAGGATATCAGCGATCGGCGTGGCCGATCGAGTGGCTGAAGAAAGAGTAGAAAAAACAGGAAACACCGTTGGATATCAAGTAATTTTATTTGTTAAAAATTGACCTATTAGTAATTCGTACGTTATTTTAAATAAAATATAATATTTTAGATTCGATTGGAGAGCAAAATTTCGTCGAAAACACGGCTCACATTTTGTACGACCGGTATTCTTTTAAGGCGTTTAGAAAGTGATCCGCAATTAGAATCGGTCACTCATATAATCGTTGACGAAGTACATGAGCGATCGGAAGAGAGCGATTTTTTACTGCTCATCATAAAAAACCTGTTGAGCACACGGAAAGATATGAAAATTATATTGATGAGCGCTACTTTGAATGCAAATCTATTTTCTGATTATTTCGGAACCGTACCTGTTTTAGAAATTCCAGGTAAAATCATAATTTTATTCCATCACAATATTGTTGTTATGTAAATATTTGTTTTTAGGACGAACATTTCCTGTTCAGCAATTTTTCCTTGAAGATGTACTCGATAGGAGTAAATATGTACTGGAAGAAAATTCTAAATACGCTAGAAAAGTTAAAAAAGGTATTGCCGTCATTAAAATGAATGTTTATTGAATGTTTTTTAATTATTTCTATTATGTTTGTAGGTTCGTACGATACGTTAGAAGTCGAGATGAAAACTAGCGATGTCTTAATGGCGAGTTCATGTCCGAAACCAAATATCAGAGATGAAAATCTGACTTACGCACAAACCTTGGCAAGATATCAAAGCTATAGTGGACTCGCATGTAAAAATATTTATCTTATGGATTCGGAAAGGGTAAATTATTCATTCGTCATGAAATATTTTAGATAATATTAGGTAAAGCGGAAAGAAATGTCATTTTTTTACAAGAGAAAAAACTGTTATATTTATCGGTTCGAGAAAAATAACGGTTTTTGCTTCAGCTGCGATTGATTATTTTGAATTATTTCTTTAGCATGCACCAAATGGATCGGTTTTCGGTTCAAAGCCCTAGTTTTTTTGTCTGTCTGGTAAGTGATTTTGAAGATCTTCGATTGATCCAAGTATTTTATTTTTAAGCGAATGCTTCAAAGACCTAAAAAGACGATAGATGGATGGAGTTATGTCTGGTGAATAAGGTTCATGTGATAGAACTTCTAAACCCATCTCCCTTATTTTTCCCCGATTTTCAGATTGGTAGTTTTCTATTGAAACCAATCTTTTATTCAATATTTTGTCTATAAATTTGAATAATTGAGCACAATAGACTGTTGCCGTGATAGCTTGACCAGGTTTTCTTTTTCTTAGTGCCGTCTCAACTAATGAACGTTGGCGATCGTGGTGGTCACCTTTGTCCTGTCCATTGCTGCCTTGAACAAGGAGGTGGCATCTTTCCTAAACCATTATCGTAGGTTCTTCAACCAGGGCGTCATTTTTAACCACCAAAATCGATAATGAATAGCTCTCAAAACATCTTACCAGACGCAATGAAAAACTTTTTTCAATATTAAAGATGCTCATGGCGTAGAAACAGGCACTGGCTTTATGGGGAACCTTTGGTTTTTTATCTTTGTATTATTTTAAAAGACACATGTCTCATCTCCAGTAACAATCCTTTGCAGAAACAGATCAGTTTCAAACAGTGATGCGCAAAGAGTGTTCGGCGCCTGTATGCAGAATTTCAATTATCGCTGTGTGCAGAATTTCAGATATGTGCACCGCACAATCTAGCCATATGGACGGCGCACCCCTGGTTACATACCTGGACACAGTAGTCCACCGATAGAATCTAATCCCAGTGTGCAGAACATCAGTTATCTGTACGTCTGGTGTGCTTGAAAAGACAAGCTACACGCAATCACTCATATTATATAATTATTTCATGTAAATTTTAAGAAGTATATTCATTTAAATAAATTATTATTTTATATTGTGAAATTTTTACCGGCACTGCTAATTTTTTGGCGCCTGTGTGCGTCGCACAATTTGGCCATATGGACAGAGCGCCCCTGCCTAAATAATAGGTTACTCGTTGATATAAGTATATAGGCGACATCTCGTGTAGAACCCAAACTTCTTGTCTATGATTTATTCTAAGTTGATATTTTGAGACAATTTCTTGATGCTGAGAACCCGATTCCTAAATTTACAGATTTCTTCTCACTACTTTTGAATTGTTTAAACCATCTAAGCATTTTCGAATGTTTAAGATGTCGTCATATGTTTTGTAAATCCTCTTAGTGGGCTCAAACGGTTTCAATCCTTCAATCAACAGTGCAAATGCATCTCTTCGATTCCCGGCTGTGACATTTTTACTACAGTTGTTATAAACCGGCATAGTCCGTCCGTCTCATCTCTGGGCTCTCGATATTCTCGAGTGCGCCCTATCCTTCTTACGTAAACTGTGCCACAGAACACATTTTAAGCGGGAAACGGTTCCCGCCAAAAGTCGGTGACATCATCGTCACGTGACTCACAGGTGGTATAAATATGTCCGATTTTGGAGCCATTTAACATATTCACCACGCTTCGTCATGGCAGTCACATCTCCGTGATTTCTCTCGTACCAGAGATACGTCTCTGAACTGACGACACCTGAAATTCTTTTGAAAGAGTTTTGGCGCCAGCGGTCGTGTACCTTTATGATACGCGAGCTCAGGTGCCTTAACATTGGAGGCAGCGGCGGGTTACCATTTTTGGTACTACTGTCCCCCCTTAACATTTTGGTGGCAGCGGTGGGATACCTTTTTGGTACTACTGTCTACTTAACCACAGTTAAAAATAAAAAATAAATGAAAAAAAGAATGAATAAATGGTTTATTTACTTGAAGACAGTCTGAAGTTAAAACAAAAAAATACATTTCTCTTCGTTTCACATATTATATTATTATTTATAATTTATTATCATTATTTCCATTAGGTGAATTTGGAGCTGATTGAGCATATATTGACGTATATAGTGGAGGGCGAACATGATTGGCCAAAAGAAGGTGCTATCTTAGTATTTTTACCGGGAATATCCGAGATTACTTCTCTCCACGAACAATTATGCGACAGCAAACTTTTCGGACCACGGTTAATATCCCATAAATTACATCAATCGACTTCCGTTCATTATTTTATAGATAATTAATATATATTTTTAGAACCGGAAATTATATGTTGGTTCCGTTGCATTCTACGTTGACGAGCGAAGAGCAAGCTGCCGTATTTTGCAAACCAAAGAAAGGAATGCGTAAAATTGTTTTATCGACGAACATCGCCGAAACCTCCGTCACTATAGACGATTGCGTTTTTGTAATAGACAGCGGCAAAATGAAAGAGAAACGGTTAGCCGCTCAATGTTTAATATTGCATATTAATAAAAAATATAATTTTGAATCAAATTTAGATTCGATTCCAACCGAAACATGGAATCGCTCGAGATGATTTGGGTATCGCGTGCAAATGCCAAGCAGAGAAAGGGACGAGCGGGACGTGTCATGCCCGGCATATGCATACATTTATTTACCGAGCATAGATACGATAATCATATATTAGATCAACCTGTACCTGAATTACATAGAGTTCCATTAGAGCAATTGATACTACGTACCAAAGTATTACCGTTATTTGAAGGAGTTGACGTTCATAAAGTATTAGGTATGCGATTAAAATATTATTTCAATGTTATTATTATATTAATCACGTATTTGTTATTTATAGGTGCAACACTAGAACCGCCTACAGAAGAAAGTATTAATTCGGCTTTGGTGAGGTTACAAGACGTCGGTGCCTTAGATAGGGGATTGAATTTGACAGCACTCGGAGCACATTTAGCTGCGTTACCTGTAGACGTTAGAATAGGAAAATTAATGTTGTTCGGTGCTATATTCTGTTGTTTGGATTCTGCGTTGACTATCGCTTCATGTTTGAGTTATAAGAATCCGTTTGTTGCACCTTTTGGAAAGAAGGTATGTCCAATACAAACAATATTAATTCATCAGAATAAAATATCATATAAAATCTGTATCGACATTTCAGGAACAAGCCGATGCTAAAAAGAAAGAATTCTCCATTGGAAATAGTGATCAGCTTACCGTATTAAAAGCGTACAAGGTAATATTTTCATATCTTGTTTTGTTATTTGATAACCAGCAAAAAATATGATTTTTTTATCATTTTTAGAAATGGCAAGAAGCTTTGTCTAAAAGCCGATATGCAGGACAAGTATTCGCTAATGAAAATTATTTATCGAATAAGTCGTTGTCAATGTTAGGCGATATTAAACATCAGCTCTTAGATTTGTTGTGTTCGATTGGATTTGTTCCGGCCCCGAAGATCAGTCGAAGGACGAGAGGTGCCGATAAAGTGGCTGAATTTTCCGGAACTGAGGTATAAATATTTTTTTTATTTTAATAAATATCATCATCATCATTTGTCGGCCACAAGACACACGTATGGTATCACAATGGCGTGAGGACTCCCCTTTTACGTCTATACCTCAGTGGCCCAACCCTTCTTAGTATGAGACTTTTCCTAAAGAGGTGTCCTTCTCTTGGGCATTGATGGTATTTGATGTGTATCTTCTACCATTGCTGGTATTGGATTTTACCCTCCTTACTGTGTCCAGACGAATCGGAGAGGGTTTTTTTCGGTATTCGCTTTCCCCTTCTCTAGTGGTTCCGGCGTGACGAGTCACAGCTGGCATTAACTTTTTTGTCTAATAGTAGAGTTAACTCCGTCAATCATAAATGGCTGCGTATTCCAAATGCGGCTAGATCCGCTAGCTTGACAAAGGGATGGATCACTCAAACACCCGGGTCATGGTTTTGCTTATATCCGAACGAATTTCCATGTTGCACTATGATCCACAAAAGAGGTTAAGTTTGTAAGGAAAACAGCTGAAGATACTATCCCAGCATTTGTCTTTGGATGGCCAGGGAGCTCTGTTCTACGTGGTATATCAAACGCGTGGCGTAGAGAAGCTAATGATGGTTGGAAACATAGAAGCCTAGAAATGAACAGAAAGATGCCTAATACGATGGTCCAATCAAATTAAATAAGACAAGCTAGCTTTGTAGCAGTTCTTTGCACTACTGTATGTAGAAAGAACTGGAGTAGGATCATTTGTTGATCTTATTGATTCGATATATCATTGTTGAGCAGTCAAAGGGTTATGTACAAAGCTCTCTCGCTCATGATGTCAAAAATCTTTGGAATTGTTGTGAAAATCCCAGCATAGTTGCTACGCGGCTATTGAAGATCCATGTCTTTCTAGAACTCACTGCCCTTTGAATAAAACGGGTACTTCATTGATAATAAATTTTAACCGAGGAATCAAAAGTCGGCGAGATCTCTTCACTGATTATCGAATAATTTAAGAAGGAATTCTCCAAATGACCTAACATCCCATGCGATGAAACGGTTATCATCATCATATGCATAACAGCCCTAATGTAGAGCAGTCTTGACCTCATCCAGCACTATTCTCCATCTTACCCGATCTGTAGTCGGTCTCAGTAATGGAGCGTCCCTCTGTACAGTCCAGCAAACTCAGCCTTGGACTTCTTTTTCTCCGGCGACCTAAAGGCTTGTTAAACATAAGCATTTTCGGTCGTTGATTGTTCCATATCCTTCATATCCAGCATATGACCTCGGTTCGATGGACATACCATTCCCTTTCATCGAATACAACTCGATATATTCTTCACTCCAGGATATCCAATTATCGCTCATTTTGCTTTGTCAAAGCCCAACATTCAGCCCTTGGTGAGAGTCCTGTAGAGCTTAATCCAGGTCTTCTCGACAGTAGATGCTTTCTAAGTGTGAGCCCTGTTTGTCAGTATGGCTCTTCTTCGGACTTCGAAATTGGTTTTGTTATCTTATGTCATAAATGGCTTCGAAGCTACACTCACAACTCTTAGGGAATCAAAGGATTTATCCTTGGCATATGAGCATGTACTTTGTATCAGTCTCATTGATGAAACGGTTAATGAGATTTATTTTATATATTATGTTTGTTCAGACATTGTGAAAATGGCCGAACGAAATTTAAGTTCCATTCTCGTATAATTTTATGTCATTTATTAATGCTGAAAAAAATATTTTTCGTAGATTATTTCATTTTTGTTTAAAACATATTTTTTAAACGAAATTAGCCATCCTTGTAATATTTATATTTCTAAGAAAATACAAAACACTATTATTCATAATGGTCAATGGTTAATTCAACGTTTAATTGAAGGTCAAATTAATAATATTATATAATCATTCAATGTACGTTTTACATCGTAATCAGGAAAATATCATATGTTTACAGCTCAACTGCAATGGCGATAATCAAAAGCTATTATCGGCTATACTATGTGCGGCACTGTATCCTAACGTTGTCAAGGTAACTTATGCAATTATTTATGTTAAATACAATATGCTATATACATAAACATTTTATTATTTTAGGTACTGACTCCGGAAAAATCGTTCCATCAATCGGCGGGCGGGGCGGTACCGCGTCAACCCAAGCCCGACGAGCTACGCTTCAAAACGAAACAAGACGGCTTCGTTTGCGTTCATCCGACGTCCGTCAACTATACCATCTCTCATTTCACCAGTCCGTATCTCGTGTATCAAGAAAAAGTGAAAACGTCTAGAATTTTCATTCGAGATTGTTCCATGGTGCCGCTATTACCATTCGTATTATTTTCCGGTAATTATATATTATATGAATACAGGTTCCATAAATAACGTCCGTATAATCTACATATGTAAATTTAATAATTCTCGTTGATAATATTGCAGTTCAGGTCATTTATTTACTATTGTCGTTTTGTTATATAATTATTAATCGTTATAAACTAATGAAATCATTGCATTCTGTGGTTTCAAACTACATCCTGTTCATTATTTTTTTCGGTTATTATATAAATTGGCATATAAGAATAGATTTCTTTTTATGGCCACGAGTTCATAATGAGTTTTTAATGGGCCGAGTCATCACACGATAATGATTTTTTGATGCGTAAAATGTATTATTTCGTTTGAAAATATTATTTCTCATGCCGAATTATGATTTTTAGGTTGCCAACTCGCCATAGAACTGCATAGAGGCACATTCGTCGTTTCTCTGGAAGACGGATGGATTATGTTCCAGGTGGAAACCATCGAGGTACTCAATCGACGATAATTTTATTATTAAATTATAAAAAATACTCGATGACGCACAATGCTTATCGATTTAAATATAATAATTATGTCTTCATACTTGAATGTGCACATTACTTTAGTTATTTATATTATGCAATGTTCGATAATCATACTAATTATCTTGAAAATTCCGTATTCATGTTAAAGCACAATGCAATAACATAAGATACTGTAATTTGTTTGAAAATTGTCGACATTATTACCACTCGAAGAATTTATAATACCTTATCATACGTCCAATTATACGCATTTTTTATATGATAAATATTTTTTTTAGGTCGCTGAAATGCTGAAGACGATACGCGCCGAGCTCATCAATTTGTTGGAAGAGAAAATAAAGGATCCCTCGCTGAATCTGTTGCATCACGAGAAAGGAAATAGAATAATTAAAACAATTGTACAAGTAGTCACTAAAGATTGAAACCTAAAATAAAAACCAGTACTAATTTAAATTAAAAAATTGAGATTTTTATTATGGATGTATATTAAACGAATAACTCTTCCTATAATATTAATATTCATTTGTGAATTAATGTAATAAACGCATATATTTTTATATTTATTATGTTTTAGTGAAATTGTAAAGAAAAATTATATATGTATATATTCTATCTATATTTTTATATTTCAACATGAAATAAAGTTGAATTAACACCAGCGATTTGTTTTTATTTTTCCGTTGCTATTGGGGTCCCCAAGCTTTTTATTTTTCTCGAATAAATCTTTTAATACAAAAACTACATGTTACAAGCTTTTTATATTTGTCTAAAAAGTCTGAAGAATACATATAATAAATAATCATTGTCCTTTATTGTCTGAAATTGCTAAAAAAATAAAAACTTTTTCTCAATCGCATCCGGTACAATGTGCCGAGTGCAAGTGAAACGCACGATTGACACGTGCGGCGAGAGCGTTGTCATTTACGTGTCATATTGATTGATTAAAAAATCTAAAATATCCACCAAATTATGAAGCATATCATGAATAACTATTTATTCTTAGAATCATCATTTTTTTAAATGAAGAATTCATTAATATCCTGACTTAAAATGTTTGGGGTCTCAGAGAGACTCCCTTCGGACGACGCGTTTGTTTTCGAGCCGCTGTGACGGATGGGTTTCTATCGTCAATCCGACCTTATCAACAGACATTGCTATCTATGCACTCAACTATTTTTTACACGGTTTTGTAATATCACCGTCCACTAAAAAAACAAATACTATATTTATACATGAATTCTAACACAATTCTCTGAGACAAACTATTTAATTTTCGGCGTTATTACGTCCGGGTGTTTATTGGACATAGTTTTTAATGATTTTACTAATGCTATAAAAATAGGTAATTAAGTATTATTTATCAGCGTAATTTGGATTTTCGATGATCATTCTGTCACCCATAGAAGATTATGTCACGATACCCCCATTATCGTGTTAACTCTAATCTAATCTCCATCAATCAGATCATGTAATATAAATTACTGAAATAATTTCGAAATTCAGCCACTGACCGAATCTGTTATATTGTATAACCTCATTGTTAAAATACTGACCTATGAGAAAATTAGGCATAAATACGAAACCGGATATAATATATTCGATAGAAAAATTTACTATTCTTTATCATTCTTATTTGCGTTATTTAACATAATTAACCATATTGAATGTAGAATTATCGACGAGCAACATGGATTTCGGCCTGGACGCTCAACAGTCACGGGCCTTCTTGGTTTTTCAAACTTTGAAAAAGCGTTTGATAAAGTCGATCATGTCAGACTCATTTTGAAACTAGATAGTTTCTGCCATCGGATAATCTTCGTACGCTTCTTCTCGAGTTACCTTCAGGAGAGGAAACAATATGTGAAATACGACTCCCAAACGCGTCGTGTATACAATACACCTTCCGGTATTCCGCAGGGATCAAATTTAGGACCTTTATTATTTATTTTATTTATAAATGATATTCATAGTGTCCTTTCAATGTAAATTTCACTTTCGCAGACGACTTGGGTAAAAGCTATTTCTGATCTATTACTCAGTGGCTATCTCGCTGCAGCTGGACATTGGATTCTTTGCACGGTTGGTCAATACTAAATCGTCTTCCATTGAGTATTGGAAAGTGTCAAACAATGACATTTTCTAGATCAAAAGAGCCCATCATATTTAATTAATTACAGTCTTGGGAGCGTAACTCTTTCTAAGCAATCGTCTGTTAAAGATCTGGGTATTTTGTTTGATTCTAAGTTAAAATTTAGTTTACATGTATCGGACGTGTGTATGAGATCGTCAAGAATGTTGGCTTCGTCTGAGAAATTTCACCACATACGAAAGCACCTTTAGTCAGTACGAGTGCTATACGATGCATTGGTCCGGGAGCTTGCCCTTGAACGTCTCCATTATAGCGGCGCCATGACGCCCTCGCCGAATTCTCAGATAGAAGATACAGAAGAAATTTCTTTAGGTATCTCTACATGAGGGAGTTTGATTCTACCTGAAGTTTATACCCAGCGCATGGGTGCAGGCTGCCTGGGGTAGAACCCTGAGAAAGAAAGTCAATTTACTTGGCAACGCACTTCTTCAAGCTATTGGTTGATGCAGTACATAACCTCTTTGTACTGTACGAGTTGTTTTTATGAGCCACATAGCTCACTACCATCGAGCTCGTTCGCGTTTGCTTTTTCTTCCGCCAAATGCGAGGACAGGTGCTCTCAGAAACTCTCCGGTAGCCAGTGCTATTACTCTGCTCAACCACTTGGCCGAATATGTGGATATATTCGATGTCAAATATAGCCGTTTTGTTGATATCCTATATGAAATTTTATAATTCTTTTCTTCAATTTATTGTAATATATGTTGTTGTTGTGTTATTTATTTTTCTCATGTATTATTATGTGTTATGCGTGATTGGCGAACTGGGTCATTCTGTAATGCCAATCACGCATTGTCTTTAAATAAATAAATAAATAAATTAAAAATAAATAAATAATTTATACAATCTGGCAATATGAGCGGTGCTCTTGTTGTGTCAGGGCTGGCAAAAATATTGATCCTTTTTATCTATTTTATTATTTTAGAGAAGAGTTCTGCTCTGATTCTAATCTCAGGTACAAGCGGCCGTTCAAATGGCTAGATTGTGCGGAGCACACAGGCGCCCGGGCCCCAAGAGGCGAAAAATTAAAAAATATGTAAAATAATAATTTAATAAAATACGCAATATTTCAGATTTTCGAAAATCATTCTCTCTGATTAAATTAAACTCGTAAATATTGCGTCAAATTGTCACCGTTTATAATATTATTATATAATACAAGATAAATATCGTTTATTGTAGTTGTTTTATCATGATTGGGCTTAACATTGATTTCATTGTGAGATTTGAGTTAGCCTCGTTATTTTTATTATCTTTTTCTTATTTTTGATTAACCCAGAGCGTTATATATAATCGCAATGATCATCTAACGTTGTATACATTTATTAAGCCTTGTGTGCGTTTATAAGCGTACAAGGTTAGAATTTAAAATGCTAAACTGTCACATCGAGATCATAATCACCATTGGAATAAAATGAGATTCATTTGTTTCATCCGCCATTTTGATTCCGCTACTAATTGATATTTATAATGCAATAAAATAGACGTTCATTTGTTTCATCCGCCATTTTGATTACGCATCAAATTATTATTTTGCAATTATTCGACAAAACCGCAGTTAATTTAACCGGAGTGACGATGCGAGAAGACGCTTTTTTCGCGTGCAAAAAAATCGGAATGCCAAGTACGTTAGTATTCTGATGGACGTTACAGTTGTCGGTTGTGTGTCCGATTCGTTTGTTTATAAATAAATAGAAAATAATTATAAACGACATGAGTGTTGACTGAAAATTTCATTAATCTCGAAAGGTAAGAGCAGTTTAATTGATCGTTTTATGTAAATGCGATATAGATTAGATAGAAAATTATGGATTTTTTTCTCGTTATCAGTTCATGTAGCATGAAAATTAAATTTAATGTTTACACACGCAAGTTATTTTATGCAAATGAATTAATAGTTTAATTCTAAAATTATTTAAATAATCTTCGAATGATTCGTGTGATAATTTCATTCAAAATTATGCATAAGTTGATGTTAATATTAAATGACATAGCATATTATAAATTATGTTAAATAACGCAAATAAGAATGAATAAAGAATAGTAAATTTTTCTATCGAATATATTATATCCGGTTTCGTATTTATGTCTAATTTTCTCATAGGTCAGTATTTTAACAATGAGGTTATACAAATATAACAGATTCGGCCAGTGTCTGAATTTCGAAATTATTTCAGTAATTTATATTACATGTTACGTTATTTGATTGATGGAGATTAGATTAGACTTAACACGATAATGGGGGTATCGTGACATAATCCTCTATGGGTGAACTTTGTATTATTTATTATTTGGCACACTGTACCTCTAGTAGTGACCGCAAATATTTCGACGATCCACTTATCATTTCTTAGACGAATCTTAATAATAATAAGTTTCGATAACGTTCGCAGACGTCAGGCGAATTAATCATCAATGTGCCAAAAAATAATAATAAATATAAATAGTGTTTTATTGTTGCCAAGAGTCAACATGGTGATAGTATGTGACAAATCAATTGAATTTAGTCGCATAAAAAAATATTTCAACTCATAAATCATGATTTTAAGTTATAATCTTTATTGATATCGGGTTTTTTCAGGTTTTTTTTTCGCTTCTGTGAAAAACTTCATCGATAAACATGACGGAAGTCAAATTTTCAATCAACGGAAAGGCATATACTGGTAAGTTTTAAAAAAAATATTTTGTGTTTATTTAATCCAGCAGCTCGAAAACAACCGCGTCGTCCGAAGGGGGTCTCTCAGAGACCCCTTAGCAGTTATGATATATAAGTGGCTTCATAATTTGATCGATATTTTTATTTTTTTAACTAATCGTGCATTTCACTTGCACTCGGCACATCGTACCGGATGCTATCGAGAAAAAACATCGCGCGCATGGTAACAGCAGCAGCGTATTTTGTTGTTTTTTCGCAATTTCAGACAATAAAAGACAAATGATTATTTATAATATTTATTCTTTAGACATTTTTGGACAAATAGAAAAAACTTGTAACATGTAGGTTTTATATTAAAAGAGTTTGGGCTCCCCAATAGGCACGGCTAGGTTAAAATGTAAAATAATTCTAATTATATTAGTACTGATACATTTAAAAGAACATGAACATATGGAGAATTCATCGTTTTTCTTAAAAAAACTAGTAATAATTTTATCATCAGATACATCTATCGTCAGAGTTTAGTCCAATTTTCGACGCAATTATGGAACGCATTTTTCGATATAGCATTTTCGAGAATATAAGGAAGTCGTAGGACAGCAATGTCTAACGAATACAGAGGCCGGGACTTCATAACAGCGATGTTTTGGGTCACAATTTCAATTTTTTCGAAGAAAATCGCCGATCACAATAAATTAAATGGAACCTTTACGATAGCTCAGAGTAAATATCTAATGTCAAGATACGTCAGGGATAAGTGTCTCATAACAGCGACAATAAATTTATGACAGTTTGACTTATTTAATCCGCGAAAAATCATAAAAATAACAAAGAAAAATCATATCGTTACTGAATGCGTACGATTATCCGTGTTATTCAATTATCTAATAAAACAAAACACGTAAATCACGACATATTTTTGTATAAATCGTGGAATAAAATATTTTAAAACAAATATTTTATTATTTATCTTCTTTGCTGTTGCTTTAAAGTGGTATCACGTCAGCATTAGTAGACATATTTTTTTTTTTACTTCTAAGTTCTGTTTATTTACTCGTTAGCCTAGGATTTTTATTGATGTTCAAGGTAATTTTCAACACTGTCATTTTTTACTCGCGTATCGTCATTGTTCAAATATTAATCCGGTAGCAATGGTACCGGTCTCAAATAAATATATTGCTTTGTAAGTTTAATAGAATACCGTAAAATGCGCATGCGCAGGATATAATAAATATTTTTTTTAAACAAAGGCGTAGAATAATAAATAAAAGTATAGAATCGGACTTTCTCTTGAACGGGTGCTAACTAAATCTGTCACTTTCACAGTTCTTGATTTTGTCTTTTGTTGGCGACAGATGAACATTCTCGTTTTCATTGTTACGATTGTTGCAGATCGACTGATTCAAACATATTTTTTGTTCTTAATATTATATACGCAATTAAAATTAGGGTAGATTTCTCGTCGAACCAGTTCTTTGCCATTAAAACATGTCATTGACATAGATTTTTTATATGCATATATTACATGCACCTGTAAAATATATAGAGATTTAGAGAGCTCTCTTCGCCTCTCTACATATTTTCGTAAGCATTTAAATCTTAAAAAGTGTGTTTCAACGTTTATTTTAATTATTTATGTATTTAATTGCGAATTTAAACAAAGTAACACATACTCTGCTATCTGAACCAGTTTTCTTATGAGATTCTCCGTATAATAAATGATATAATGAACCGACACAGCCAATGCAATGCAGTTGTTTAATGAGTCTAGATGTTGCGTGACCACTAAGAGGCAGATAAATAACCCAACTTCATTAAAATTAACATTCTGAGAATGTCTAATTTAACAATCCTTCCAAGGATAATAAACCTACGACATCCAGTAGTTGATGCACGCTTAACACTCAGATACCCGGTCCCGCGTTAGTGCGGAAATTTTCGTAAACGGTAAACACCCGCTCCCGCCTAACGCGGGTTCACACGAAACGTGTTATCTAATACGCTACAAAAGGCTTTCTTTTAAAGTTTTACGACTCGACACAGTTTCATCCTATGCTCTGCATGCCCTTTGTAAAATATATGACATATGTATTTATTTATGGTTAAAAACTGTCCTTGAAATAATAAATTATTTGGATCGAAAACTTTTCAGTACTTTTGTTTATCCATTCAACAAAATAACTTTTTGAAATATTTATGTGGTACAACCCGTCACATCCTTTATTACAAAGCTAAAATTACCTACATACTACATAAAGATATCTATTTGTTTTTTATAGTTTAAAATACAATAAATCATCATTTTTACAGCTCGAAAATTTTATTTCTTATCGAAATATTCTAATAATCTAATATAAGTATACTATACGTATAATACTTCTTATTATACCAAATTATCTCCAATAGAAAAAAAGTTATTAAGCATTTTTTACAGAGCTACGCAAAATCGATAAAAATATTCGGGGTTTAGGTGTAAGTTTCGCCTGAAAACAGCGGGTGCTTGAGTGTTAAGATAAAAGCTTTAAATACCCTAAAACATATAAAATAGTTATTCAGGATAAGATTCAAGGAAGACGGGGACCTGGTAGACCAAGGATGTCCTGGCACATTTTTGCTCGGTAGATGCCCAGTAACACCTCGACACCTGTGCGTCCGGCGCCTGTGCGCACCTGTGTGTGTAAATTATTATTTTGTACTTTAAAATTTTTCCCTCTCGGCGCCTGTGTGCACCGCACAATCTGGCCATATGGGGGGTGCGCCCCTGGAGATACCACCTCCTTGTTCAGGACAGTAATGTACAGGATAAAGGCGACTTCTATGGCAAGAAAGAAGATGTTGTTTTTGTATTACTGCATCTATATTTATTTCTTTCGGCGCGGAAATGTCGTCGTTTACATTTTTGTTTACTGTATTGTCGTGTCGATGTTGAAATATAGTTAATTTTCTCTTCCTCTTTCAGTAAGCAGTAGCATCGAATCCGATACATCCCTCAACAGCTTCCTCAGGAACCATGCCAATCTCCGAGGGACCAAAGCCATGTGCCACGAGGGCGGTTGCGGCGCTTGCATCGTCACAGTATCGGCAATGCATCCGGTTACCAAACAACCGGAAACATTCGCCGTCAACTCGGTAAGGGATTTGATAATGCACATAAATAGAATATAAACCGGATAGTAATGACATTTTTTTAGCCAGGTCTATACAAATATTACTCTATAAGATAATTTCCATTGTTTTTTTTTCGTGTAAAATCCCTGAGGTTTTTTTTCTCAAAAAAATGAAAAAGTGTTTTTTTACGTCTTCAACGGATGTAACATTTTATAAGTGAATGCTCAAAAGATTTTAAAAGATGATAATCTGAAGGCGCAATGTCTGGCGAATAAGATGGATGCTGTAAAACTTCTAAATTCAACACCCTGATTTCTTCCTATGGGATTCTTGCTCCATGTAGCCTTGGGTTAATATGTATACTTTTTTTTGAAGAGTTTCACCTTCAATCCTTCTAATTGGGCACAATAAACTTCAGCTGTAACTTGTGATTGTCCAGGTTTTAAAATAATTCTTAATGAATTACGCCCAAAATATCCCACCAAACATAAAGAAGTATCTTTTTGAAGGTTAATGATGGTCGAGGGGTTGAAACTGGTGCTTGATTTAAAGAAAGCCATTTTGTTTATTCTTTGGTTTGTTGTGGAGCACCCACTTTTCTTCACCAGTAACAATTCTTCTCAGAAACGGATCGGTCTCATAGCTATACAAGAGCGACGAACAGATGGTTATCCTTTGTTCCAGCGCTGCTTGTGCGGTACCCATTTTTTTATCCCTTTCAAATGGTCTTGTATTGATGACCAGGAACAGCTGAGATCTTTTGATAAATACTTTATGGTTTTTATGAGGGTCGGATTCCATCAATGGATTCAAAGCGGCATCGTCCAGTTTTAGAGATCTTCCTGATCTTAAATTATCGTTTAATCTCTATCATCACTTTTAAATTTTTTGAACCGTCTACGGCATTTTCGAAGGTTTAAGACGTCTCGGTAACTTATTATAACTTCAATGGCAAAAAAATCGTAAATGGGTCTCCTCAATCTTTGGTCTTGACATTTTTAAAAATAAATAAAAAAATGGACAAATTAAAACAAATAGAGATTCAAAATGATACCAAATTTGACCTATTTACTTGAGGGAAGTTGGTTCAAATTGTTTACTCTTGGCGTCCCGGCGCCTGTGTGCGCCGCACAATCTATCCATATGAACGGCGCGCCCATGATTCGCACTTGGCACATCGTACCAGATGCGAGCATGATAAAACTACGCGCCCCTGGCAACAGATGCGAATATTGTTGTTTTTTAATATTCATTCTTTCGACTTTTTTAGAAAAATAAAAAAGTTTTATATTAAATTAGTAAGATTTATATTAAAATAGTTATTCGAGGAAAATCAAAATTGGGGTTCCTAATTGATACGGCTAGGTTAAATAAATGTGTAGTGCACATAGCCATTGCCTTATTAGCGTCATGCTTCTCAATGTACGATCCAACAGATTCCCATCCGTTCAGCATTTATCTTATTCCGCTGCAAGTCTGTTGTTTTTCTGTTACCTCTTCCTCCGAAACTCTACTCCATAACTTATTGCTTGAAACATAGTGCAACTCCATAAGTTCACTGACTCGAACCACTCAAAATCACATTAGGCAATGTTCTCTGGCATAGCTTCTTTAACCACTTCTGTGGTCAACCTCTTGAAAAACTGTGACTAATTGTTCTCGAAAGATCAAATTACGACACTTGTCACTCAACGCGCGCGATGCGTTCTCTAGACTGGTGGGAGAATGACCCGAGCTGGATTCGGGCAAATCACTATGAAAAGTTTCGTGTACGATGTGCCCGAATCCAGTTCGGGCAAATCACTGGTGTCAGCAAAATACCTACCCGAGTTGTATTCGGGCAAATCACACAAGTGGTTAATGGAGAAGTGAGGGTTTTCTTGGTAACTCTTTCCTACACAACTCATTTCTATAGTTATTTTAATCGTCTCATGTCTGTCTCTCAATTCTTTTTGCAGCCATTTCTTCGAGGACATTTTTGCAAGGGTTGTTATACCTTGCACAAAACAAATATCATAAATAATATGTCTGAACACAAAATTCCACTGTATTTCCATTTTTCTTTAATAATCCGATTTCCGAATTTCTCGAGTATTATCGAGAAAATGGTCGATTTAAGATGTCTTCTTTTCATGAGAATATTTTTAAAATCTAAATAAGATAATGGTATTAACATGCCAACGATTGTTTTTTTTTCAGTGTCTCGTCTCAATCTTATCATGTCACAATTGGTCAATAACAACGATCGAAGGGATCGGCAACCAAGGCGTTGGATATCATTCAATCCAATCCCGACTAGCGTCATTCAACGGCACTCAGTGTGGATACTGCAGTCCAGGATGGGTCATGAATATGTACAGGTAATATATATATATATAGATTCCTATAGATCTGTTCTGAAACTTTTTAAAAGTGTTTGATTCTTTCAGTCTGCAAACGGGGAAAAAAGACGGATTGACGATGAAGGAAGTGGAAAATTCGTTCGCCGGCAACATATGCCGATGCACTGGTTACAGGCCGATCCTCGATGCGATGAAGAGCTTCGCCAAGGACGCCGACCCAGCTCTCGTACAGAAAGTAGCCGACATTGAAGAGATGTGCAAGACGAAAATGTGCGGAAAATCGGGATTGATTTGTGCTAAGAGCTGCAGCGATTATTCGCCGGAGGGCGATTGCTGCGTGGCCAAGATGGAAAGACCACTGTGCGAGATGACACTCGACGAAAGTCCTATGCTGTTGGCGGGAAAAGTCGACAAGTGGTATAAGGTTTATAACTTGAAAGATATATTCAGTATCTTTGAGAAAGAAGGCACCGATTCTTATATGCTAGTAGCTGGAAATACGGCTCAAGGTGCGTAGTATTATATCATACATTTTATTCCACCTTTATTAATATAAAAATAGACGCTTGAAGGTCGTCTCATTGTGATGATGATCATTACTTATGTAACTATATGGTATATTATTGTGTTATTACATGTGAGTACATAGTGACCAATCTTAAGATGGTAGTTGATTGAATAATTTTTGCCAATTAATTGCGAAATAATTGAAACCTTGAAGGTCTTTTAAGAACTTATCGAAACTGTGTCTGGTGAATGTAGTGGATGAAGCAGCTCTTTATAGAAGCAGGATTTGATGTATTAATAACCTGGCCATTAGTGCGTCATATATAGATTTTTACGTCAAATAGACCCTTTTGCAAATTAAATACACTCTTTTCAAATCAAATACACCTTTTTGCAAATTAAATTGACCCATGATGCAAATTAATTTGAGGTAAAAATCTGTACCTCAATAATTGGCGCCTGTGTGCGCCGCACAATCTCGCCATATGAACTGCGCGCCTCTGAATCTAACCGTTTTTTTTTTGTATACATTGGTTCTCTCTACACATTTATCTGAGTATTGTGAACATTATTGACCAGTAAAACATATTGACTATTTTTTATTATGATTTTCTTCATTGTAGAAAATCGCATCAACTATGTTGGAGCCATGTTCTATTTTCTACAAGATGAGATTATTTAGATTATATTTTTTTTTGTAGCCAGATACACAATTTAGCAAAGAATTTCCTTGAGACAAGTGGTCGGGTATCAATCAATTTTCTTGATATAGAGTTATTTAATTCTTTATCCACTATGATTACTCTTATCAGCCTGACAACAGTAAATTCACTGCACACGCTAGCGAAACGTGCTGGAAGCTTTTTATAAAAGATATTTGGATAGAAATGTGATAGAATATCTAGAATCCATGAGTTTCGTTAGTAGATTCTAGCTTTTATCATTAATTAGGGTTATGATTAGACGCATCTAGAGCATTCAGTTACTTATTTCAGGAGAGATTTTTTTACTTCCTTTGTTCTATCTGTATCTTTCTAAAAGCTGCAAAGAATCGCACAGAGTCATATGATGTAATGTCTATTTTCTTACTACATATAGAATTCCTTTAAGGTTTATGCGTTTGGTTTTCTTCTCCATCTTCTTCCTTCTACCCAGGGGCGCGCCGTCCATATGGCCAGATTGTGCAACGCACACATGCGCCGGATAATTAGGGGCTTACATTTTTACTGCTTCCACCTTTTTCATTACTTGGGATCTGGCTTCTCCAACAACTCCGCCCCAAAGCATTTCGTTAGTCGCATTGACCTGTCTCAAGATCTATCCACCGTTTTCAAAGTCTCTTCTCTGTGGTCGTGCTTTTGATTTTATGATCATTTGTTTATTTTTTAAGTGTAACACCATTATTATTTCCCGTGTTCCTTCATGTTCTCTGCCCAGGACACTTCCATTGAACAACACAGGACGATCTTCTTCAATGGTTTGAAGAAACTTTTTCTAACTAAAAACGTTTGTGCGTTCAAGGGTCCCAAATTATCTCAATGTATCAAATAAAATTGATGTAATGGACAATATTAAGTTGTTAAAGTAGATGATCACCTCTTCATCGCATCTTCGAGTATGATTGATTTTCCAATCTTCTTTGCTGTTGGAAAGGAATGATTTCGGCTTTCTTTATTATAAAGGCTTGTTCATAGCAAGAAATTCTAACACGATCCAACTTAAATATTATTAAAAATTAACCAGTGTCGTGGTTAAACACTGAGGGGAATATTAGTGTGAGAGACTCATTCTTCTTGCATCTTTAGAATCGTTATATAGGTGAATGGCGTTTTGGAATATTTCTTTTATGTTATCCATTCATCGTAGTCAAATGAATAAATATTACCATACTTTCTTCTACAGTGTTTAATCTAGAATTATAGTTCTAGCTTCTCTGCGAACCTTTTTCTAATCATATTAAATAAAAATATAAAAGGATCTTACACCCAGATAGTCTAAATGATTGCATCATTATCGGAGATATTCATAAATATGCAAACTCATCGTCTTAATGATCGATTAATTTGGTTTTTTATAAAAAAATAAATTATATTCAATTGATTTCAGGCGTATATCACATGAAAAAACAGCCGAGAGTCATGATAGACATCACGTCCGTGGCCGAACTGCGGAAACATGAAAAAGGAGTGAGTCTTCTCTTAGGCGGCAACATGACCTTGACCGAAGCCATGAAAGTCTTGCTGGACGTGGGCAAAACCGACGAAGACTTTGCGTACACCTTGCAAATGCACCATCACATGGATTTAATAGCTCATATACCAGTTAGAAACGTACGCAATGCCACAAGATATCTCTTTTTATTAAATATTAACATCTTTTCTTTGGCTAAAAAATATTTTTCATATTTCAGATTGGTACTCTGGCCGGAAACTTATCGATTAAACACCAACACAACGAGTTTCAATCAGATATGTTTGTGCTATTGGAAGGTATAGGAGCCACGATGACCATAGGTAAAAAATATATACAATCCTGTTTTATTTTAGCACCCCGTTTCTAACGCTGAATCTACGTTTCCCCTCTAATTACGTTTTTTTTATCAGTCCCTTCAAAAACTTAAAAACAGGTCCTGAAAGTATGGCATTGATCTTCACTCCATATTTATCGACTTTCGTCAGGCGTATGAAGGCTTCCATAGGAAAAAACAATATGGAATGCTATTAACAACTTGGCCTCCCAAAATAACCTAACAAGGATGTGCGTTTCGGGCACGGTGAGCAGGAAAAGTACGGTTGGGGCCTAGTCGCAGTCGTTAGTTCCAGGGGAATGAGACAAGGGGATGCTATATCCCCGATATTATTTAATTTAACCTTAGGCATAGAGGGGACTTAGGAGGATATGGGGTCCGGGTATATTGAGTTAAATCGTTCAAGTGCCTGGGCACCACAATCACCGAGGACAATTCTGAAAGTACAGAAATTTCAGCCCGTACACAAAAGGCGAGTCGGTGCTATGTTACCCTGTCTAAAATACTGGGGAATGGGTTGCTCTCGAGCCATTTTATTAAAGTATCATTTGCCCGTTGGTAACATATGCGTGCGGGTCATGGTCCCTGGCAAGTCGGGTCATGCATGGTTTTGATCGGTTACGAGAGAAAAGTCTTAAGACTAGATTGTGCGGCGCACACAGGCGCTGGGGCGTTAAGAGGGCGAAAATTAAAAATATAAAATAATAACTTAATAAAATGAATTATATTTCTAAAGTCGACATTGAATAATATCATCACCATCATCATTAGGCAGCCACAAGGCTCTCACTCGCTGAAGGCATGGGCCTTACCAAACTCTCGAATGGCAGTCGAGACCAAAGGAACCAGAGACTCACACGTGACGTGAGGACTCCCCTTTCATGTTCTTACCGCGGGGACCAAAGCCGTCTTGGTATGCGGTTTTTTGTAAAGAGTTTCCTTCTCTTGGCCATTGCTGGTATTAAACGAGCATTTTCTACCATGTTGGTATCGGATTTCCCTCGACTGTGTCTGGCAGAGTAGGAGGGAGTTTGTCTCGGTATTCGTTTATTCTTTTCTCTATCGAGACTAGATCAATTATTGGTCAACAGATTAGGGTTTTCCTTCCCAGAGTATACTGGCTCTGTGGTGAGCAATCCGTTAGAGAACAGATTTATTTATGCACATAAGGATATGTGTACACAAACATGTACATATTTTTTCAGGGGTGCACTGTTTTGTTGAGTATTTATCAAAGTTTACATTGGTTTTTAGTCAACTCGATGCAGGGTTATGTTGACTAACAAAAAAAAATGTTAATAAGAGATGCTGACCAATATTTTTTATATAATAAAAAGTGTTTTGTGCATCGCGGGCGCTGTTGACATAAATTTAAACCCCCGCTCGCCTACCCTCTTTCGCCCGACGGCACCATTGTAATATATACTACCACCATAATATATTACAGTATATATATTTAAATAATTGCTGATACTTCAAGATACTTGAAGTTCTGTACACAGCCACCGGATACTCGGCTTCGGATCGTGTCAGGACGAGGCTAATCCCGGATATAGAAACATGCGATCCAATAACGAGGTCATGGCCATATATGGGGATATGCCATTGTCATCATACATTCGCATCACGCATATGTCGGGTAGGGCATGTAGCCTGAAAGTGCAGCGATAGGCTGCTCCATACTGTTATGAACTCTAAGCCTGGGGGAATTCGCGCTGTTGGGGGCCGAGACTACGTTGAAAAGACAGGGTTGAGACGGACGCGTCTCTGTCAGGGCTTGGACAATGGATGAAGGAGGCCCGTGACCGACAGAGATGGCGTAATGCCGTTCAGATGACAGGGGCTCGTTTCTGGACAGTGGCCATTTAAAAACGTTGTTACCAGTAATTCAAATAAAGCTGCTACTGAAATTGAATGATCAAGTATTAAAAATATGCAGATTCAAATCATTTTTTCTTTCAGTCGAAAGTGGTGATAAAAAGAGTGAAGTGACATTGCCGCAATATCTGAAAATGGATATGAAGGGGAAAGTCATATACCGCATCAATTTACCGCCGGTTTCACCCGAATCATACTTTCACAGCTATAAGGTATTAATAATAATTAAAAAATATTATAATACGATCGAGGTATAATAATGTACATTTGTAGATTATGCCGAGGGCTCAAAATGCGCATGCGCACGTAAACGCGGCATTCTATCTGAAATACAACAGCGACAAGACGGCTATCGAGAAGGCGCGCATTGTCTATGGTGCGATTTCCCCCGAGTTCATCCACGCGACTGAAACTGAAAAGTTTTTGGTGGGAAAAAACGTGTTCGAGAAGAACGTGCTGAAATTGGCCGTGCAAACTTTAGCCGATGAAATATTTCCGGATAATTCGCCACCGGAGCCGTCGCCATTGTATCGCAAGAAGTTGGCCGTTGGATTGTTTTATAAGGTATATATAGCGCTGAAGATCCCTTAAGAATTCATCTGAAAGTAATTTTATTTACAGTTCATCCTCAACAAGTGTCCTCCGTCGTTTATCGACTCAAGAAATAAAACTGGTGGAACAGAATTCGATAGAGGCGTGTCAAAAGGAAAACAGAACTACGACACCAAGAAAGATGTCTGGCCGCTAAATCAACCGGTTCCCAAGTTGGAAGCTCTGGTACAATGTTCTGGAGAAGCCGTTTTTATGAACGATCTCTCTACGCAACCCAATGAAGTATACGCAGCGTTTGTAGTATCGTCTGTGTACGATGGTACCATCGACAAGATTGATGGATCTCAAGTGTTGGTGAGTAAATGTTAACATGAACCAAAACATCTTCATATGTTGATCGTTGCTGTGGTTTCAGAAAGAGAAGGGCATAATAGCCGTCTACACTGTTAAAGATATTCCGGGTATTAACAGCTTCACCGGAGGTTCTGTGCTCCTACCCTTACAAGAGGAAATACTGTGCAGCGGCAAGGTCCTCTTCCACGGTCAACCGTTGGCTATTGTCGTTGCCGATTCAGAACGATTGGCTAAGCTTGCCGCGGAACGAGTCGTAGTCACGTACAAAAACACCGGCGCCAATCCTCCAGTTTTAAACATTAGAGACGCCATTAAATCATCCAGTGCGAAGGACAGGATCAATAAGGACAAGACCGTCGAGCCCAAATCCAAAGGGACGGACGTGAAGAAAGTCATCAAGGGGTCGTTCGACATCTTTAGTCAATACCACTACACGATGGAGACGCAAACATGCGTCTGCGTGCCTATCGAAGATGGCATGAACGTCTATTCTGCCACGCAATGGATGGACGTTACCAATGTGGCCATAGCTCAGGCCATCAATGTACCAGTCAACAGGTAACATACAATAAGTTTTTTAGAAGATTCACAGTATTTTAATATACATATTTTTTATCTACTAGCATTAACATAAACGTCAGACGTTTGGGAGGAGCGTATGGCGCTAAGATTTCAAGAAGCGTTCAAGTTGCCACAGCGTGTGCTGTCGTTGCCAAAAAACTGAATAGAACAGCTAGATTTGTAATGCCAATAGAAACAAATATGTCGTCTATTGGTAAAAGACTACCATGCTCTTGTGATTACGAGGTAAATTTTAATAAAACCACAATTAAAATGTTAATATTCTTGATGTTAATATGTGAACGCTTCAGGTGGGTGTTGACGACGATGGAAAAATACAGTATTTGAACATCAGCTATTATTTAGACGATGGAAGCAGTCACAATGAGAATATATCTCTTCATGCAGCAGAAGCAATAGCAAATTGCTATGATACATCCACGTGGCACATTGAAGCAAACAGTGTCCTGACAGACACGCCATCCAATACCTGGTGCAGAGCTCCAGGTTAATTATAATTCAACTGATTCAATAAGCATTGTGAAATAAGTTTCTAAATTCGTTCATCATATAATCAGGTACCACGGAAGCAGTTGCAATGATCGAAAACATCATGGAACACATCGCAACTGAAACTGGAAAAGATCCCACGAAAGTGCGCGTGAACAATATGGCCGCTGAGAATAATCCACTGCCGGATCTAATCAAAAACATGAAAGAAACATCAAACTATGAAGAAAGACTGGCGAAGGTCAAAGAATTCAATGATTCCAACAGATGGAAGAAGCGCGGCATTAATTTGCTTCCGATTAGATACCCTCTGGGATATTGGGGCAACTTTGCGTCGCTCGTGTCCGTTTACCAAGGCGACGGCACCGTCGCCGTGTCCCATGGCGGGATAGAAATGGGACAAGGTATTAACACGAAGGTAGCACAGGTCTGCGCGCACACACTCAAGATCCCTCTTGACACGGTGACAGTCAAACCTAGCAACAATCTTACGGCCCCGAACGCAATCGTCACCGGCGGTAGCATAGGCAGCGAAGTGTGCTGCTATGCAACCATGAAGGCTTGCCAAATACTGCTAGAACGACTGGAGCCCATCCGCCAAACAATGGAGAATCCGACATGGGTGCAGCTGGTGCAGAAAGCCTACGGCGCCAACGTGGATCTATGCGCGTACCACATGTTCAGTGATCGCGACAATCTGCAGCCGTATTTCATCTGGGGTGTGAGCATTGTCGAAGTCGAAGTGGACATGATCACCGGAAATCATCAAGTGTTAAGAGCCGACATTTTGGAAGACACTGGAGAAAGTTTAAGTCCGGAAGTTGACGTCGGACAGGTATCAAATTTAAATGATCTTTTAGAAATATGCTTAATCCTGCAAATAATCCACCCAAGACATATTCAAGTGACTATTTTCTTAACCCCTAGAACATATTGTTAATATCAGTGCAGGCCATTGATCTAATTTCATAATCTCTTGCTGGATGGATCTCACGGATCTTACTTGGACTCATGCGACATTGTTGCTTCTACGTATATGCTTGTTTTGAAGCTTGTCTTTGAGAATGATGACAATAATATATTTAAGCATTCCCATCTCCACTGCATGAAGCTTTTAAGGCGGCGCGCATTTTTTGCCGCACATCACACTGACTACCTGTCGACATAGCCTGCGCCTTAGATGTAAAAATTAAAACTCAAGTACTTACAACTTTTACTTGTTTAACTTCATGGCTATTTAGCTTCAAGATTTCTTTGTTACAGCCTCATGAAAAGACACATTCATATAATTCGTCTTGTGGTTCAATCTGAACCCTTCGAAATCCAATTGACCCTAGCGAGAATCAAATAATAACAGGAACGCGGGCACATGGCTTGCTGCAGTTATGCAGAAATAGTGTCTTACAGCAAACTGAAAAAGAAAGGACTTTGTCGTAAACCTATTCCAATCGAAGTTGCTCCGTTTCGCCATTTATTATTCGGACAATTATCAAGGAGCTATTGTAAATTTCTTTTATCAAAGTTACATATGTAATGGTACTTTATTTTTCCCTCCTTTATATTTTTCTTCTACTAACTTGTGTGCGTCTTGCTTACATTGACACATACAACTGATATTATCGGTTGCAGAAAGACGACAATCTTCGTCTTCTTGGCTACATTTACATTCCTCCCTGGTCAGTGTCATGAAGACTTTCCTGAATTTATAGATTTCATTAAAAGGTTTACCTATCCGGGTACTTCCCAGCCAGTAACGGATTTACCCTTATAATAAGGCATAAGGCGCGCGCCTTGGACCTCCAAAATTGAATGGGCCTCGAAGTTCAGCTCTCAAAATGAAATCAAAATATGAATATTTAGCAGTATTTCCTAAATTAAATTTACAAATGAGTAGCGTCAACTATGACATGTTTACCCTAACGGTCATATTTCGAATCATATGCATTGATTGTTCCTCAGACCATGGTGTACATTTCTATGCATATTTTTTTCCACAGCCAATACGGATTGTATTACTTTAATGTAGTTTTTTAAGTTAACCGAAAAGTTTTGGAAGTAATACACTTTCAAGCACAAGGGTTGAATTGGTTTCCTGCATCAGGTCCGTAGCCACATAAGGAAAACGGTGCAAGCCATCGGTGCCTTTGACATTTAGGGGGCTCCTATTTATGAGCTTTCAGAGCCCCCTGAGAGCCCCCTCAAGGAGCCCCTGAATTATTCTAAACAAATGTAACGTCGGGATCTCTCTCTTTGGTCGGCACCCTCATGTCTGAGGATCGTGATCCTTTTCGTTCCGAAAGTTCTTGATTTTGTCTCTCCAGAATTCTTTGCATTCTGCATCCCGCATCGCAGCTACTGCGTCGGGATAAACTAATAAAAAAACAAGAAAGAGAAGAAGCAATATAAATAAGATCGTACATCCAAAAAGTTGTTATGGCCAAATAAAGTTTCGCGATTTTTATTGTAATTTCCGTAAATCTTCGTGCGTCCTCGTATACAACTCACAAAATGGCGATTTGTTATTCTTTTGTTTTTAATTATTTGAATAATGAGCATAACCTCAAATATATATGATTTTTTTTCTATGAAATCGACTCAATGTTAATTATTTTCTTTAAATTATTATCCCAATTTTTGATCCAAATAATAATTATAGGTGGAAGGTGCTTATATCATGGGTCTCGGGTATTGGACATCTGAACAAATCGTATATGATAAGAAATCCGGAGCTCTACTGACTAATAGGACGTGGACATATAAACCACCTGGTGTCAAAGATATTCCAATAGATTTTCGCATAGAATTCTTAAGGAATGCTCCTAATCCAGCAGGAGTTCTGCGCTCCAAAGGTAATTAAAATAATAAACATATGTATATTTAATAATAAAAACTAATTGTATTATATTTAAGCCACCGGAGAACCACCACTCAATATGTCTGTTGGTATAATTTTCGCAATAAGGCAAGCTATAACTTCGGCAAGAGCGAAGCAGCGAGCAAAGGAATTGGCCTTTTTGTCAGGAGTTATGTAAAGTAACACCTAAAACAATTTGACAATTTATTATAATGATTTTTTTTTCAGATATACCTTTCACAACTGAAAATATTATAAACGCCACTAATTCTAACATAGATGATTTTGTATTGTGAGAAGAATCATCTATACATAACAACATCATACAAATTATTAAAGAAAAATACACAATATTGCTTAATTGTTAATTAAGATTAAAAATTATATTCCATTAAATATGGAAAAATATTATATATTTTTTTAAAACAAAGTATTATTTTTATATATTGTGATATAACAAAAGTATATAATTCACAGTATTATTATTTTGTAATGTATCTTTATTAGTAGTATTATTTGTTTAATTTCTTAAAATGTAGCGTGCTGCACAACAAATAAATAAACTTGGTTTTTTCATATTTTTTCACTTATTTGATGATATATATAATAAGGTTTGCATGATGAATATAAAATCATTCTGGAGACGACCCATAAATTATTTGCTTTTGAAGAGAAGCTTGTTATTTATTTGTAATTATAAAAAAAAATAGTAGTATTTCCACTTTTCTAAAGTACTGCTTGTAAAAAAAATTTGAACATATTAATTTATAAAAATATAATTCATTTTAATCAATTATAGTTTTATATTTTATTTTTTTTCCATGGCGCCCCGGCGCCTGTGTGCGCCGCACAATCTAACCATATGGACGGCGCGCCCGTCCATATGGTTAAATTATTTTACAAACCGTCATTTTTCGGGAATTTTCGCATAAACCAGTTGGGGCCGATGATCGGCCCCGTGGGAGTAAAAGGGTTAAAATATCTGGTATATTATTACTGAATGGTTGATACTACTCCTCCGGTAGATTTTATTATATCAGAAAATTCCTTTGCTATTGAATGTTGAAGTAGAGGTTCCCAAAGATTCTTTGGTACTGGATTAAGTTTCCATTGTTTACGAAGAGATGATCTCGATATGAGAGTAAGACTTTCTTACGAAACTCTTATGAAAATTACTTCTGCAAAATATTGATTTATAACTAAAGTTTCCGCCGGGACATCTCTATTAATTCCCGATATGGGGGGGGGGGATAGCGATATAGTGGGGACATAGTGCATCTATCGGCGGCGATATTAAATATTAATGCAACAGCAAAGATAGTGTTGCCCGCCGACATTGCAAGGGTTTAAATCGATTTTAAGAAAGATTAATGAATTAATATTAAATAGTTTGAGATTTTTTCCCAATTGGCGCCTCTCGGCGCACCTAATCATCGAGCGCATGTGTGCGCCGCACAATCTGACCATATGGACCGCGCCCCTGATCATCTTTCATCATTTATCAGCCACGAGACACTTTAATCATATTCGAGGCAAAGGAAGTCTGAGACTCACAACGATGTGAGGACTCCCCTTTTACCTCACTCGTCTTGGTATGCGATTTAAAGCAAAGAGATTACCTTTTGTGTCTCTGTATAATAAGCTTTAAATATTTACAATTTATTTAAGCCGAAAGATATATTTTATAATATAAATTTGTTATATTATATACATATTATAAATATACGATTTGTATTAAAAGCTGTAAGTTTATTATTACATTCGAAAATATTTGGCCGTAAGAGCGTCGCTTGGGGCCGCAAGTTGGCAGCCGTGGGGGCGACTGGGGCAGCGGCGCCATGTGGCACGAGGCTCGTAAGCAGGAGCGGCTCATCCGCGGCCTCATCGTCGACTATCGTCGTCGGGCCGAGCGTCGCCGAGATTTCTATGAAAAGATCGTCAGTGCATTTTGACAGTTCATCTATTTTCCTGACTGAATTTTAAATTGTCTCGGCCCATGTCAGATACAAATAAAACGATTAAAACGTCAGGGGTGCCAACTTAAGAAACAATTCAAATTAATTAATCCAATCCTGTTTGATATTCAAGAAAAATACTGTTTTTATCAGTTTTTTGTATAATAAAACATATTGTTTTGTCCAATCGCCGAGAACATCAGTTTTACATTCATATTTATCACTCAACTTATAAAAATCAATAGTGCAATTGCATCTGACTCGTCATAATTAGATTATATATGAATATAAATAGTTGAAAACTGAACAAAATGTGCTTTACACAAATTTTAATGTATAGTTTTATTTAAATTCTCGTAATATAATGAAACAATCATTTTGGATCGTGTTGTTTCGTGATGTGAGTCCCGAGGAGGCAACCATGACAGATATGAGAATATAACTGGCAGTACCTTATGGGGTTTATGTTATGACAGTTTAAAAATAAATAGGCGGATGTGAGATATCCTCATCAGCTAATGACATATGTCCTTTTCACTGTGCCGTATGGTTAACATACCTATTAACAATAATAACTTATTACGTTGATTGTTTTGTGAGCCAATTTTTATTATATGGGTTCAACTAGGACTATAGAAAATCCAAAACTTAGGGTCCCCAATATATCCCATCGACTCGGTTATGTTAACATGATTTTTTGGAAGATATCTACTTATTTAAAGAACTCGGAAGTCATTATTTACTCGATAATCCTTAATTATTTTATTACTTTTTAGAATGCAGATTCGACGCAGATATTGCAAGTACATGGCCGACCTTGTAAAATACATTTGGAACCCGCCATAGCGGCTGCTGGCGATAGTGCATCTATAATGTAATATTTTGATCGATTACGGAAATATAAATAAAATGGAATTAGCCGATTTTAATATACTATTTTTATAGGATGCCTTGGCAAGGAGATCATAATAATATCATTGATCGATTCGACGTCCGCGCCCACTTAGACTACATACCTGATATCAAAGCGCCGGACATTCCGCCCGAGAATTTGAGTCAAGAGGAACGAAACTGCAATTATGAGAGATACCGAATATTAGCGCAAAATTTATTTCTCAATATTAGTATGTATTTTAATAAAAGATTCACAAATTGATTATATTATCGGCACGGTTATGGTTGAGTAGAGTAATTTTCAACGATTCAAATTTATCATAATTATTATGCACATTTGTAGATATGATCGGTTTTGTTTGTTGATTTTAGGCGAAGATAAATTTCTTCACCAGCTGTCGATTGAGGAACAGTTTGGTATTACGATGGAAGAAAAAGAGTTACAAAAGGAGAAAATGAACGAGAAAAAGGGACACGGCGCATCCATCGGATATAATTACGACGATCCTTCACAATCCTCCACTTCAGGTAGATTATTCGAATGAAACGAGATGATTTACAATTATTTTTTTTATATTAATTTAATTACAGATTTTAAAAGTACGAATAAAGAGGATAAGGATGAATCCGAGGAAGAATCAGAAAATGAAATCCTCGATGTGGATCTCAGCATCGATGTAAATAAAGTAGAACCATCTCAGGTATTTTAATATGTTAATCGGAAAGAAATCCATGTTTTTTTAATTAGCATAAAATATGCAAAAGTTCTTCCCAATTCAATTTCTTAATTTTTTCATCGGTGCTTTGTGGTTTAACTTCTTTTTTCTGAGTCAAGCTAAGTCGTTTGCGCTGGTTAACACGTAAAAATGTAAAAAAAAAAAGGGAATGTGTTGATTTACTGATTTCCTTTAAATCAAAAAATAAAATTGAAAAACCTTAACCCCCTATAATGTTCCCCCCTATTACGTAGAACCTATCTTGACGTTATAGAGGGGTTTACTGTAATTTTAAAAATTGAATTAAAATTGCTTAAGAAAAGGGAGAAGTGAGAGGGAATGCGAGCAAATTACATTGTTGAGTATCCATGTATCCAATTGGGCTCTTCACCGGAAGACCCATAGGGGAAATATCACATCGGACAGCATCATGGAGTAGGACGTGACGCACAATGTCTAGGTAAAGAGAGGACCACAGAATGTGACTAATCCTGCTAGACGAACCCACACCTACACTCCAATTATGCTACTAAGCTAAACTCTTTAAGCTTAGCCTTGAAATACCGTGGCCAGTATATCAATATGCCAGGGATGAATCCTTGAATTCCTGAGAGTCAAAGAGTACAGCTTCGAGGCTGTCCAAGAGCTATACATATCTTGGCTCACTTATTACAAATAATAATGAAACCAATTTGGAAGTAGGAATAAAAACCATGCTGGCAAACCAGTACTACTTTGGATTCCAACAGCATCTACGATTGAGATTCCTCGCAAGAAAGAGCAAAGTCAAGCTTTGCATGACCCTTATCCCCTGACCCGAAGAGGAGAATTCTGAGATAGATATTTGGAGCCGTATTCAATGACGAGGAATCGCATATCCGAAGCAACGAGGAGCTGTACCGATTATACAAGGATATACCAGTCACAGCTGTCGTCAGAGTGGTCAGACTCCGATGGGCCGGTCACGTGTCAACGATGTGGGACAGTCACCGGCCGAAAAGTCTTTTGGTTAACAAGCCTCCCTGACCCCTGAGGAAAGGAAGACCATGGCTGAGTTTGTTGGGCTTTGTACAGGGGAACAGTAGATCATTGAAATCTACCGGAAGATGGAGGGACGTGGCAGCAGACTGGATAAAATAGAGACGGGTGTTGGATGTGGCCAGGGCTGTTGCTCCTATGATGATGATGAGTCAGGAATTGACTGACAAAAGTCTAGAAAGAGCCAGCTATGATTTAGCCTGACTCCGATATCAGAAAAGAAGATATAGGTAGTCCGCCTTTTGGGGAACGAATCACAACTCTTCTGCTACTGATCAAGAGCCGGTTCTCGAGTGGAGAAATTGTGGTGGTGCCGATGACAACGGGACTATTTTCTTTATTCAATGTGTCAACTTGTCGACAATACCCGTCTGCAGTCATGGTATTGCCTGGTTTTAATAACCAAAGTTGACATCTGCTTTCAATCAACACTGGTCCATAAATCTCGTTAATGGTTTTTGTGCCATTGGCAGTGACAAATATGTTCTTTGTTGGATTTGACTTAAATATTTGGTTTTCGATAATAAAATTTATTACTCAAAAACTAAAGCAGACAAAAAACACCACAGAAAAATAACTTACTCGGATGTTTATTTTGCCGTGTCTAAACTCAAACGAGAGTATATTAAGAACATGTATTTCTTTCAAGATAACCCTTTATATTTTTTTTAAAAAATATAATTTTTTTTATTTTTATAAAATATTACAGGCTCATGCTATGAACGCTTGTGGTGCTCATTTCGGAATGATGGACACTGATTTATTTTCATTTCTAACTGGAGATGCCGAAGAAGCAGAACGGCATCGGCAGCAAATGCGCGAAGAAAAAGAAAAAGCTTTATTTTCTGGAAGAAAGAGTCGACGACAGAGAAGAGCTCACAGGCAAATATCGATTTAAATCATCTATATAAAATTTATCATGTTTTTTTATAATCTCATTTATTTATAGAGATAAACTATTGGCGACTAGGATTGTGAGTCCTCCTCATTACGCAGCCAGACCTTCGCCTACAAGAAATGCAGGAAACGAATCTCCATCACCCACCAGATCCCTCTCTCCACCTGAAGTGAATACCAACATCGTTACATATATCACTAGCTTCGGTGACGATGATGACCAACCACCTGCAACAGGTATAATTTGAAACGATATGATTTTATTTTATATCCGACGCGTTTTTAATACCATTTTTCATTATTAGGACGGTCGTTGAATAACAAAATGTCTTATGCCGATAAAGCGAGGATGAATACTGAAACTAAAACGTATGCATCTGTTTTACGTGATCCTAAAAATACTCCTAAAAGGTAATATAATTGCATTTTATCGATAATAATTTTATTATTTTGTCGTTAATTATAAATATGTATTCATTTAGAATGCCTTCACCGAAAAGATCCAAAAGATCGCCGCATTCGAAAGCTAAAAGATCCAGATCGAAATCACGGTCTAGATCTCGATCGCGAAACAGCTCCCGTAGATCCAGATCGAGGAGAAACTCCAAACCTAGAACGTCTCGCTCAAAAAGATCCGTATCCAGAAGTCGCTCAAGAGACAGGCATCGGTCGTACAGCACGTCTAGAAGCAACTCTAGGTATTAATTACTACATTTTTATTGGGTTGATGCAAAAGTTTTAATGGATTTTTATTTTCGGCCTTCGAAGTTGTTAATGGGACTCGTCTTTTCCATGTCACGTTATTGTACATTACCCATTTCTCGTTTCCAATCACCAATGGATGCAAAAAAGGGTCTCGCCTTAAAAACAACACATGTTGAAATATGGTCCAATAAATTCCCGGCTGATAATTGATCAGAAATCCTAACGTTGTACCGCAAAACCATCTCTGTACGATACAAATGTCTCAATGCGGTTGATTGGTTGACTTTGTAGCGGTTATGATTCGCGTTTAATATAAGATAATTTTAAGAATTTAAAATCACCACATTGTGCAAATGTAACAAATGCATTCAAAATCCAATATGATCCGGAAACCAATACAATGTATTGCAACAAAAAATTACAAAGAAGGACAAAGGACGGGACGTCCTTTGTCGTAAAGCCAGATAAGAAACAAATAATATCAGGATCCGATAATCACTATTGTATCTTCCCAGAAGAAAGAAGTGTATCATTGTGTAATTAAAAACAGCGTAAACAAGAATATCCGTAGCGGCCAACGGCTATTGTCCGAAGAATGCCCAGATCATCGTTGCAAAAACTAGAGATTGTCTGGAATTTATTTCCGTCATACCAGGACATTCATCACTTCACAAGATTTATGGAAATTAGGACCATCCTGGAATGCATTATTCTGGAAATTGAAGAGACGCCCTAATCGCCATTTTGGTTTACTGCCCGATGGATCTGGGCTGCCCGTAACGCCGGTGGTGAAGTGGATTGATCCACGAGGTTAAATACCCGTGCAAAATGTTATCATCGAGTCGGGTTCTGCTGGAAACCCGCGTGTATCATCGAAGATACCGATGTCGAACTGAATTCGCTCGTCGGGAATTCTTACTCTCGATTAAGGGCTAGCTGTCCTTTTGCATCCGCCAAGGCGGCAATCTGCACTACCGAACTTGCGCCTCTGAAGCTCTTCTTTCCGTAAGTGCATATTGTGAAGGGCCGTGCGTACTATCATCGGACTATCATTGGCCATTTGGAGCCATATTATCTTGAGAGACAACGGGCAGATCGTACGTCATCACTTCCTACCACACTGAAGGCAGTAGCGATGCATACATTAATTCTCTTAGCATGCGATCTGTCACGCCAAGACCTGGATCTTCGTAATAGCTGACGTAAAATCGGATATCTATGTCCACAGCTGACATCAGATACATTATACACGCCGACTGGGGAATCGGCGTATCATCATCAGCAGTCATCGTATCGTGCCCGCGTTTTACCATAGTGAAACTGACGCGATCGACGAGTCAACTAATAATTTGCACAATTGTCATTTATTTCTTAAGATTTTGTTATTAATAAACGTCTTAAAACTATGGAGTCAGATTTAATCATGCGCGGTGCTTGTAGCCCCAAAACTTCCATCTTCACCGCGATCTCCCTGATCCTTTAACGTGGATCGTTGTAAATTACGACTTTCAACTTGTCGTCATCAGACTTCAAAGGCCACCCGATCCATGGTTTATCAGTGAATGAGTAATTCCCTGATCTTAATTTTGTAAATCACTTTTGTATCTGGTCCGAACTCTGAGGGTATCTTGAGGGTTTCTTCCGTACCTTGGCTAGACCTAAACTGAATAGAGAGTAGAGAGGAAGCATCCTTTATATAAAAGGACAATTTTAAAATTAATGTTATTCATCAGTTCTGAGAAAAAACCTTTTTTCTAGGATCATACAAAAACGTCAAGACTTTTGCATCAATTTTGAATAACCCGATAACGTATTAAATATTTATATATTCTTGAATTATTTATAGGGATAGATGGTCATCTAGATCAAGCTATCGTTCGCATAGTAACGATTCGCAATCTTCCTCGTCCAGCAGGTATAATCGTTTACGTAATCGTGTAGCATTTACGTTTATTTTATAATAATGTTAATTTACGCCCGTAGCTCTAGTAGTAGAAAAGGAAACAATACAAAGTCACAGCCGAAATCGTCTGATACCGGACACTCGTTGAATGTTCCTATACCACCCGCGCCTATCGTCCGCACGTCACGTTATTACGGTCGAAAACGTGAAGGTTGTAAATCGTCGTCCAGTGAACTGTCTGTGGATTCCAGTGACGATCAATCGAATAGCACAGACAGGTATTTATAAATACAATCATTAATGTAAATATGATGTTTTATTAACGATTTGTTTTTTTTTTTTTAGAACAAATGAAAATATGGCTGGGAGTAAAACCAGTCAAGTGTCAAATGTAGTTCGTAGTTCTGGATCAGCATCCAAAGTCAGTAAGAATCATTGTTTTGGGCCTCTCCTAGACCAGTATAACGTACAGTACAGTTGCGAATACACAAAATTAGTCGTAAACGAAAGAATATATTATTGTTTCTTTTTGGATATAATTTTGTTTAGCGTCTTTATCGATCGATTCATACAGTCGAACTCTGGCGAGATTTTAATTGCATTGAATTAGTTATATTTAAAACTGTACTGTCAAGTGACCATACAAAATCTATGTGTCTTCCTGTGTCAACTCATAAATACTCAAACGTACACATACTCCTTATCTCCCACTCAAAACTCATTTTTATTTTTTTTTAACATTTATGTATTTTAGCTTCAATTTGGAGAAAAAAAATCAAATGGGTTAATTTTGTTAAAACAAAATTAAATTATAAAACAATCGTTTGTTTTTTAATTTAATTTACTTGCGTATTGTTGATTTTTTTAATATTTGGTGTGTAGCACGTATGTTAGAATGATCGTAGTTTTTAACTCTCTTCACTAAATTAATCGTAGTTCTTAAATCTATCCACTAAAATCTATAATAATAAAAAATGAATGATATTGATGATATGCGACTTGCATTAAAGCGTATTTTGTGCTATCTGCTGCATCATACAATAAACACATTTTTATTGTCAGTCTCAGAACCTGGCACTCAATATGCGACTGGTGATGTAAAATTACCATGTCACATCCAGTGTTGATAGGATCGATAATGGTTCAAATAATCGTTAACAATAAGGCTTTCAATTTACGGGATATTTAAAATTTGCATTAAAATCCCATTGACGTTAGGTGAAGCTGAAAGTAATGTCATATTTTATTCCTTGCACCCTAAAATACTACACTAGATATTCAGTTCTTCCAACCTCATAAATAATCTAATTCCGCCAACTACAGGAGAAATCAATTCATGCCAACCTCAGGGTAGAATCAGATCTGCCAACCTTAGGATAAATCTAGTCCTGTAAATCTTAGGGGAGAACCAGCTCCGCCAATCTTTGGAGAAATCCACTTCAGCCATTCTTAGGAGGAATCGGATTCTCCAATCTCAGAAAGAATCCAATCCCGGCAACCTCGAGAGAAATCCAGTTCTGCCAACTTTTAGGAATGTCTTTTGTAAAGCGGCAACACTTACTCGCCGCTATCATGCAAGGTTTTACATCAAACCATGTGGCTAGGTTTCATGTGATGATAATCCAAGCTAACATGCATGTGTATCCATCTGTGGTCAAATAGTAGAATTACATTGTGCATCGTCATCAGAAAAAAAATCCCCAGTGGGGGGGGGGGGGGTATGGCTCTCACACCAAAAGACGTGAACGGCTCATAACGCTTGACTACAAAATCACACCAAAAGGCGTGAACGGCTCATAAAGTGTTAATATTCTTAATTCGGTTTGTCAATTTTTGCCAACAACTTGCGGGCTGCCATAAAATTAATTGCGGGCCACGATCTACAAATATTTAATCATCATCATCATCATTTGCCAGCCACAAGGCTCTCACTCCGCTGAGGGGCAGGCCTTACCAAACTCTCGCATGATAGCAGAGGCCAAAGGAACCTGAGTCTCACACGTGACGTGAGGGCTTTCGTGTCCAGCCGCGGGGACCGAGTCGTCTTAATTATCTGATTTTTTTGTAAAGTTCCTCTTAGCCATTGCTGGCATTGGGCGTACATCTTCTACCATGTTGGTATCGGATTTTACCCTCTCAAATGTGTCCAGGCAAGTAGGAGGGGGTTTGTCTCGGTATTCGTTTGTTCTCTTCTCTAAGGCGTTATCTGCTTTTAACGAGTCACGAGTGACAAGTAGCGAGCGCCCACACACACTCACCTATTTAGATATACACATGCATAAATATTTAATATATAGTATTATATAAAAAAAAATTCAGGGGACCCTAAGGTCCTAGGACCCGATGCATCGTTTTGTTTTTAAGTAGCTACCTTCAATCTTTTTCTTTAATCACCACCCTCATGTCTGAGGATCGTGACCATTATTGTTCCGTATCTTCTTGATTTTGGCTCTCCAGGATTCTCTGCATTCCACATCTCGCATCGCAGCTGCTACGGTGGAGCCCTTGGCGGTCTTCATTTGGTCGCTACGTTTCCAAGCGCGACGAGTTTCTCCAGGCTATCGTTTTTTCTACTGAGATGTCTAAAATATAGCAGAATCCTTTTGAGACATGGTAGAAAGTTGGTCATCTTTTTCGTTCCCCATTTCTTTCAGGACAGACACATTTAGCGATCTATAGTATGCTCAGCAGGCTTTGATAGCCGTTGATTTTTGCTCTCTCGGTGGGTTGAGAATCACTGTTGTTTTTACCAAAACATGAAATGTTACTGAGGTGCAATAAAACGACATTACTTTTAGCTTTTTCTATTCGTAAGTTCCGCCCTATCGATTGTTTATTTTTGCAACGTCGGCATTAATATATTTATTTTAAATGCATTGTTAATACGTCACGGGGAAATGCGATTCTACCGTTAATTTTATATTTTTAATATTGTACATGGTGTTTTCAGCAGTCGGCGGCGTCTGCGTCCACCGACAAATTGTCATTCCAGGAAAAACTTCGGAGGAAAATGCAAGCGCAGCTTACGAGGCAGCGTGAGTTTCAAATGCATCGTTGCGCCATTTATTTTTTTACCGAATTATATTTTAATTAAATTAAACAGTGCGGGCTGATAAGAAAGCGGAGGCCGAACGCCTCGAACGTGAACAACAAATGCAACAGGAGCGAGACGACGAGATGCGCGAAATGGCGATTAAAATACGTCGACGGTAATATTAATTATAATTTACGTAGATATATTCGACGATTTTTTATTTACGTTATTATTATTTTTTTATAGACAACGCGAAATGAGGCATCAACGTCGCGCTTCTTATAGCTCGCCGGACGGAAACAGCTCTTCGTCTTCGTCGTCGTCATCGACTTCGCGATCGCGCTCACCGAATTATCGGTATTTTTTTTATTGTTTTTAATTATTATTATGTTGTGTTGTTATTTTGTATTCATTCAATTTAATATTTTTAGTAAACGTTCGCGTGAACACGACGAGAAAACGAAGAAATCTAATGAGAGTCCTCCGCGTAAAATTCGCAATAAAATCGAAGAGAAGTCGTCCGAAGAAGACCATACCTACGAACCGGAAAAGGATCATGCCAGCGCTAAAAGTGATAAAAATGAACGATTCTCCGATAAAGATCGCTCCGCTGATAATAAAAATCAACGCAATAACGAAAAGCCGTACGATCGACCAAGCTCACACAGCAGCAAAAGTCAATATAATTCTCGAGGTGTCAGCGATTTTAAAGATCGTAAACATTATGAGTATAAAACTAAAGATTCGGATGATAGAAAGCACGATAGACACTTTTCGGATAGCAAACGTCGCGATGCCGATAATTCTTTGAGCCGACACTCCAAAGACGGCAACGGCGAGCGTGAGAGCAAATTAAACAAACCGCCGATGAGGCGGTTAGTCGATTATTAAATGTTGGCAATGCAATCGAATCAAAAAAAAGTTTTATTCCGCACGAGGATTATCAACGTTTAATTTATCGAAATCAATCAAATATGTTTTTTATTCATTCTATCACAAAATTGTCGTATTAACGTTCTGCCATCACATCCTTATGTATATTTATTTTGTTATCCATTTTATTTATTTACGCATGTTTATATTACGTAAAGCTAAAAGTATTTTAATCATATTTTGATTTGCGATCTCTGACATAAAAAATCAATGAAAATATATCGAAAGATTATTTAAGAGGGTGACTGATAAACTTTATCATATTTATGAGAATGTACATATCCTTCGGAAATGTGTAATTGCGAGACTTATGGGTTCTAAACACATTCTTAATCAAATAACTTTTACACGATGCTTCCAGCACGTGTTGCTAGCGTGTGCTATGAATAAGCAGTTGTCACGCCGGTGTGACAATATCGATTAAAGGGATAAATGGTAGAATTGTATTATCGAAGCGAATTAAATTGTCAATAAAATGAGATGTTTCTAGATTTATTTGTAATAAAGGTTTAGGCTAGGTTAAGAATCATCATCATCATCATCATTTGCCAGGCATAAGGCTCTCACTCGCTGAGAGCATGGGCCTTACTCTCTCGCATGGAACCTGGGTCTCACACGTGACGTGAGGGTTCCCCTTTCGTGTCCATACCGCGGGCTCTCGGTGAATGCGCGAAAGAGTTTCCTCTCTTTGCCATTGCTACGGACGTACATCTTCACCAGCGTCAACACCCACCTTCAACGTCAAGTAGGAGGTGGTTTGTCTCGGTATTCGTTTGTTCTCTTCTCTAAGGCGTTATATGAATATATAAACAGAATTTTACTCATAAAATGGGTTTCATCCTTCGAACTGATAACACTCGACCGAACGTTGCAATTTTTATTAAAAAATATTATGCATATGTTTTAGAAGTCCAATTTCAGTACATTAACAAGTTAATGACCGAAGACTCGTATATGAGTCTTACCGGAACTTTTGTGCCGTGTCTAAGACTAATAAAGGAGGATCCCAAAAATCAGCCTGCGACTTTAATTATTTTATAATAAATTTTAAAGTTACTTTTATTTTTATTTACAGTTTTATTCAATACAAATAATTTTCATCCGTTTTTTTAAAATGCGTTAGTACAAAGTAATTTCCATTATTATCTTTGATTTTCTATTCTCTATTTATTAAATCATTATTCCTTTTTTTTTATGAAATTCCCGCCGATTCTACCTCGTTCTCGTGTTTTAATTTTTTTCTAGAAAAAAATGTTTCATTGTCTGGAACAGATGGTAATCCGAAGGTTTGGTGAATATGGTGGTTGTAATAAAGTATCCCAGGTCTTTTTTAATACAATATCCCACTGTTAGTTGATAAGTTCATGAACGTTTTTGACAAATTCCAACAATTTAAAAATGAATTATTCCTTTTGCACACAATCCGGCTTTCGGAGTTTGGATATGCTATTTTTTCAAGAGATCTTAGGGAGTAGTAGACCAGCATACTCCGATCTTATTAGATGATTCGCAGATAGTCATCGATGGGTTTGCTTCGATTTCAGTTTTCAAAGCCATCGTTCATTTTCAAATCGATGTTTCTGGAATTATTTTTTTTAAACCGACAGCATTACCTGACATCCATCATAAATAGCAGAAATGTTTCTTGTGGCATTTTTTTCATCGGAAATTGCATCAGCATGCAAATGTTGTTATGACACATTCGCGGACAGTATTGCATATGCACTCATTTTGTTGATTACGCATGGGACACGAGTGCATTTGGCAGATTTTCGTCACAGTTATCCACGACGTCAAGGAGTTTGTGTGCAAGTTAGTACTTGTCTCAACCCAAGTCTCATTCGCCTGAATTTTTATGAATCCTGTCAATTATTAGTGTCTCAAGGGATGCGTTTACATATTTCAAGTGTCACACTTCTTCCATTATCACTAGACACGGGAGTAGAGATATTTTTTATCTCATGCGATCAAATTGTTAATGGAATTTTACTAAAGTTTAATAAAATCTTCCTGTCGTTAACTTGTTAGTCTATATCACGGCTCTGCGAATTAATTAAAATCGGCATTGATTATATGATTTAATTACATTACTTTTAGCTTAACGTAATAACCTTAAAATTGTATATCCATCTTTATTGCATGCAACGTGATTTAATTTCACTCGACGATATTTTTAATTAGATAAGATTCCGAGTTGTGAATTTTGTGTCGTAGAATAATTATTGATTTATAGTAATACATACCAACATATCGTGTCTGCATCGCAATGTACGGCGATACAGTCCGCATGAATATATGAATATCGCTTTACACATTTTTTATCGAGGATAATTAGGAAAATGTTTAAATAAATAAAGTTATTTTATATTACAAAAAAATATGTATGACTTAACCTTCAACTGTGTATTGTCAGCGATGAATATGTTCCGTCTCCTCGATATCCGTCCGATCCTCATCCGTTGTAAATTTAAAACGAGTTTTGTTTTTGTATATTTATTTTATTATAAATGCTTTTATTCATAAATATAAGTTATGTACATGTGAGATTATATCGTAACGGTTAATAGTAATTTTTGGATAGGTTTTTTTTTGCGTCTTTCAGTCGCTCACTGTGTCGACGTCGATGTCTTCGTTGTCCTGCGTCGAAGAATCCGCACCGCCGATCGTCGTCTCGTCCTTCGATACGACGAGTCCGCGTCCCTCTTTCGTGTGCCGCCATTTCATGCGTCTGTTCTGGAACCACACCTTCACCTATAACATTATAAAATACGGTTCGATTATCGTCAACGCTCTAAACGTGCACGTTTAATATATATATATATGTATTTATTGTCTTACGCTATTATGATTAGATTTTGTTTCGCTATATCGTGCTCTCTCTCTCTCTCGCTATTCTATGAATCAATCTTACCATGACGTTACCTGAGCGTCCGTCAATCCCAGCGTGGCAGCCAGCTGCCGTCTGTCCGGCTTCGTTATGTACTTTTGTATCTTGAACCGTCGCTCCAATCCTTTCCGCTGCAAGTTGCTGAACACGGCCCTCGACCACGACCGCTTCCGCTTGGAAGCTGCGTGCACTCCACCGCTCTGCGTCGAAGACGTTATGATGTGTTGATTGCCCGACGTCGGAGAGTTGGATTGCAACGGATGACGATAACCTGTGTCAAATTATTCATTCGATTATTGGTTTGTTTTTGTGGCCGAATCGTTTCTGGCGCCGTTGCACTTTGAGAGGCGTCCCGTTTCCGGTTCTGGCGAACGGCGCCAACGACACAGGGCACATGGGCACAATGCAGAGCCGATGACACCGTGTTTACGCGATGCAGTAGCATCCCGCAGGAGATGAACGCTCCTCTTGTGCTTATCTTTATTGCCGATCGCGCTCGTTAAAATAATGCACGTCATCGCCGGGCTTCTGTTATCAGCCTGGTGGTAATTAACGGATGCGTTTCGAACACATGGCTCGGAGTGTGACTCGATTTGCGCGCTCGATGGAGTCTCGCGTAAAGGAGGATTCGCGCAAGCTGAGTACGCATGTGACATGACATCAAAATATTTTTTTGTCTAAAATTTTTCACAAAGATGATAAAAAGATTACAAAAAATAAAAAAAACCTAAACCCAAATTTTGTATCGATGTCTAGTCTTTTATAGGGCGGGTTTCCATAGCATAGCTCCCTATCTCAGCGCTATAGAAGGGTCGACTGTACTATTTACTGCCCGAGGTTCGTCAGAATCCAAAAAAGTCTCTTTCTACCTCTAGTACAATGATTCTTAACACTTTATGAGCCGCAAGGTTTTATATCAAACCTCCCCTAGGGGTCGCATGGTTTCATGTAATGATAATCGAAGCTAACTTGCACATGTATCCATCTGTGGTCAAATAGTAGAATTACATTGTGCATCGTCATCAGAAAAAAAAATGCCAAGTGTGGGTATGGCTCTCACGCCAAAAGGCGTGAACGGCTCATAACGCTTGGCTACAAAATCACGCCAAAAGGGCGTGAACGGCTCATAAAGTGTTAAAGTGATCCACATGAAGAAAGTATTAGCAATACAAATTAAGAAGTGGAATTAAATCAGTGACGCACAAACCGCGGCCCATCGTTGATTTTATGGCGTTTTCACTTATTTTTCTAGGAAGAAATTTTCAGTATTCAATCAAACATCAATGGTTTCTCACTGCGCAGCTCTTTTTTCTAGCCGAGATTGTCAACTTTTTTTTTGTAGATGAAAATATCATTTTTTGGTAAAACATTAAAAAAATCAATTGAAAAATAACTTCCTTTAAAATTTACAATTATTCGGCGCCTGTGTGCGCCGCACAATCTGGCCATATGGACGCCTTCCATCGCTTAAAATATGAGAATGAAAAATAATTGATGTAATGATTTCGTTCAATTTACAAAATACAGTCAAAACTGTTTTTGTGCGGTGGATAGGGACCGCATAAAAAATCTTACAAAAATTAACGAGTTTACTTTGATGACATATTTACTAAAGATTTGGAAATAAAAATCCCAAAATTCTTCCTTCCCCATTTCCAAATGTCGCCACTGGCTGGAATTAATAAAAATAATCAACCACATTTGACCCACTTCTCGAAAAGGTTCGCCATCACTGATATAGTGCAATACATTGATTGGCTATTCTACTATATGGCCGATTTCTATAGTGTGGTCCCTATTAGGATCCTTTGAAGTATGGATCGAGGTTCCATATACAGTCAACCCTTCTATAACGTTTCCTGTAAATCGCTGTTTCCTACATAATTCTAATATTTTTAAGGCCAATTTAGATATTTCGTAAATCTATAATACATTGCCGAGCGAAATAAATGTCAATGCTTTTTGGTTGACAAGGAATTTTGTAAAAAGCAACGATTTAGAGGAAACGTTATAGGACAGACTGTAATCATTTTGCATTTTTTAACCCTTTGGCGTCCGAAATACGATATATCGTATTTTCCTACATAATCGTGGTACCCGATACAGCTCAAACCGACTAGCGATAATAAACATTTTTTAACCCTTTCAGCTCATGTCAAGACGCAGTGGCCATTGGATTTGTTCCTACCAAATGCGTCCGTTTTTTTCGGGCATTTTCGGGTTTTTATGAAGTTTAAATGACCGTTCGGGTAATTTTTAAGCGTAAGAATCGATTCCTAACAGTGGCGGGCCGAGAGTATCCGGCGCCTGTGTGCAGAACTTCAATTATCGTCCTTGTTCGTCTGACATGCTTAAAAAAACGAATGATTAGCTATTTTGATTTAATGTCGATTTTAAGAAATGTAATTCAATTTATTAAATGATTATTTTATATTTTCAAATTTTTCCCTCTTGGCGCCCCGGCGCATGTGTGCGCCGCACAATCTAGCCATATAGACAAAACGCGCCCCTGGTTCCAAAACTAACTGTCTTATTGTATGGCCATTCATTTGTCATGTGGAATGTGAAAAAAATGAACATTATAATATCAGTGTATTTGTCCAATAATTAATTATTTTATTATAGCGAAATGACTCGCGCTAACATCGAAAATCGATTTGTTTGAAAGTCATCTTAGTGGATTTGCTCATCTAATTTTTCTTATAATTAATATTTGTTGCCATATTAATTGTGTGCGACGTATAAGCATCGTATTTATTTATTATTTCAAAAAAACGTGACTCATGTACCCAGTTTTGTATATTATGAAACGAATCGCCCGATTCTGTATGACCTCTATACTTCAATTAACGCGATTGCTCTTATAAAAATAATTTATTAATGAGAATCTTCTGTGGCTGTGTTTATGTATAGCTCTTTGGCTGCTAAACGGCGATATATCGTTGTTTTTTTTATACGATAGCGATACGTATCACAACAGCCAAAGGGTTAAGAAAACTGTTATAAAATCAATGGTCACATTTCGTGTTCTTATGCTTCACTATATAGAAGATTGTGCGGCGCACACAGGCGCCGGAAGGTTACGTGCGCCGAGAAGCATCAATTTAGGAAAAAAATAAAAATATTAACCCTTTGTACTCGAATGCCGCCTGAGAAGCGGCATCGAAGTTTTCGGTATGCAACAAATCAATTACGTATTATTTATAAAATTATTAATTTAGGTTTATTATCTTCACTATATTTATAAACAATGATAATGTTGCACAAATCCAAACTAATAATTTATTAAATAACACGTGTTGAGGTATTGAGGACTTCAAAAAGCTTCGAGTGCTAAAGGTTAAATATTAATTCATTAAACTTTCTTTAAATCGATTTAAATTTCCCAATTCTTTTCATAAAATATTCGCACAAGTTCTGCACACAGTAGAAATGCTAACTAAAACTGATGACAAGTGAAAAAAGTGGCACAGTAAATTCCAGGATATATAGTCGAGTATTTTTTTCGTAAAAAAAACATTAAAGAGAGCAGAAGTAAGTAATATTTCATTGATCAAACGATATTACCTCACTGGCCTTCTTAAAGCCCTCTGTATCGTAGAAGACTGTGTTAAAACTCACAGGACAAACGAGGCTTCTGAATGTTGAAAATAACATTCTATTAGGGGTTGAACGAGATTTTTTGGATTCTAACAAGCCTCGGGCAAGTATAAAGTGCAGTCAATGCTCCTCCTATAGCGCCGAGACAGGGACCGCGCTATAGAAGACTAGGCACCCATACGAAATTTGGAGTTAGGTTTTTTAATCGTATTTTGTATTTGAAAAATAAAACCTATACTAGTAATATGCCCTTAAAAGTTCAGCGTTTAATAAGAAAGCGGCGATCTAGACGAAAGCACTATAGGAGGGAATGCGACACACGTCGCACTATAACATGGAGCACTATAGGAGCGTTGATTTTATCTGAAATATGTGTGCTAATGTTAAGGTTTTATAAATAAAGTGATCCGGGAAGAGAAGACGAATAAAATCTGATAATATTATTGCATCCTTAGCCGTTAGAGGTTTTATCTGTGCCAATAAAACCTCAATCTCATCAATAAGTCTTCATAAAACGCTCTCTCGATTTATATAGCGACTCGCCGATTCCGAGTTCACAGCTTTGTCATCTATCAATCGCCGATGATTGCATTTCTTCGATTTTTCGCATTGTGAAATATTCGCAACTTTCACGTGTTCAATCGATATTAATTTCTTTTTTGTTGGGTGTGGTAATTTGTGTCGGATTTATTGCTGTTGTATTGAATGATTTTAATGAGCGATGATTAATCCGTAGGACCGTCGGGGGAAAAAAAACCGATAATATCGTGAGCCGATCAATAAATCAGTTGTGTATCAAACGCGTGCAAACACATCACGGCCCGATAAATAATGAAATAATATTGATGATACGCTAACTGACGGTAATGATGGACGACAACCCAATAGTGGTGATGGATGGTATTGCCGTCCGAGGTGAAACTCTGACGGTACATCCATCGCCGGTCGACGCAATCACGCCAACGTGCTTTATCGATGCGATACATCACGGTTCGCACTCGAATCTGCCGATCTTTATTTATTCATCGTCATCATAAGCGCAAAAGCCCTATTCTAGAGTCCTGGCCTCGTCCAACACCCTTTTCCATTGTGTTTTAGCAGAGTAATAGCTCTAGTTACTGGAGAGTTTCCGAGAGCACCTGTCCTCACATGACGGAAGAAAGCACACGCGAACGAGCTCGATGGTAGTGAGGTGGCGCCCATAAGGGCAACTCCTGCACAGTAATAAGAGGGATATGTACTGCGCCAACCAACAAGCTTGAAGAAGGGATTTGCTATACAGGCGAATCTCAGTTTCGCAATACTTTGAAAAATCTTTTTTTTTCAAAAATTGTTTCCAAAAGGCACGGCATAGTGATGGATGAAATGGAGAAATCTTTCTGTTATTGGATAAGTAATCAAACTTCAAGAAAACATCCCTCTGAGTACTTCAATGATTCAAGCCAAGGCCTAGTTTGTACAAAGATTAGAAGGCTAGATTAAACGAAGATTCTAACACAGTGTTCGATGCAAGTAATGCCTGGTTTTCAAATTTTAAAAGGTATTCTTTAAATAATATTAATACTGAAGAATCGACTGATGCAAATAAGGATGCTGCAAAAAAATTTACTTCCACATTGTCCAAAATTATCATAGATGAAGAATATTCAGTCAAATATTCAATGTGGACGAGATGGTTTTATTTTGGAAAAAAATCCTAATCGTACATTCCTATTCAAAGGAAAAATCAGCTGCTCCTGGTCATAAACCTTCTAACAGTGAAGATGTTAATGAGATGATTGAATGTCATTCTGACCCTTGACTAATAATTTTCTAATGGACCGACAAGAGAACGAAAATAGTATACAAATTGAAAGTGAGGAAGAAGAACCAGACGAAATCATCAAGACCTTAACAATAAAATACACGAACGAAGCTTTTACGCATCTCGAGACATATTTGAATATTATGGAAGAATGTGATCCCAATGGAGAACGCATATCTCAAGTGACTATGGCGATCCAAAATAGTACTGCATGTTACAGATCTCTCTATATGAAGAAAAGAAAAAGAAGTAGTAAAATACAACTAACCCTTGACTAGTTTATTAAGAGAATATACTTTATTCACTTTGTACTTAGTATATTAGTATATATACGTAGTTAAGTACAATTTTGCAAGTTTTTTTACATCCCTCTTTCTTCGAACATTTAACTTTCGCATTTTCAGAACTAATCATGCGAAAGTCGAGGTCCGCCTGTATACTGACCTTCTTCGAGAGTTACATACAACAGGCAACCCGAATCCATGCACTGGTAAAATCCAAATTCTCTCATGTAGAGATATCTCAAGAGTTTCTTTTGGATTTTCTCTAGTCTGAGGATATTCGAAGCGTCATATGGCGCTAAGACGATAGATCCTGATTCAAGTAAACTCTGAACTAATTTATCGTATAGCAACCTTATTACTAAGGTGCTATGTATGTAATGAGAATTTCTCAAGACAAAGCAAATGTTCTTGAAGATCTATTACATACATCGTATACATGTGAGTTGGACCTAAATTTAGAGTCGAACAGAATTCCCAGATCTTTAATTGACGACTGTCTGGGAAGAGTTACGTTCCCAAGCATGTAATCAAAGATTTCCTTACATTTTCCGATACTAAGCGGAAGACGATTAGTGGATGCCCATCGAGCAAAGAATTGATGTTCAAGCTGCAGCGAAAGGGCATCATCTATTGAAGAAACTGATTTAAATTGTTTTAAGTCATCTGCAAAGAGTGACAAACTACAAGAAAGGACATGCTGTATGTCGTTAATAAATAAAACGAATAAGAATGGTCCCAAATTAGAGCCCCTGTGGATTCCCGAAGTTGCATCGTAGACACATGACCTTAGGGAGTCATGTATCACGTACTGTTTCCTTTCCTTTAAATAAGTAGAGAAAAATTGTACGAGATTGTTCAAAAATCCAAAACTATCTATTTTAGAAATGAGTCTAGTGTGGTCAACTAGATGGCGTCGACCTGGACCCCCTTATCCAGTGACTTTGACACATAGTTAGAAAATCTAAGCAAATCAGTAACCGTTGAGCATCCAGGCAGAAATTAATGCTGTTCATCGATGAGTCTGCTCTCTACGTGATGAAATATGCACTTATGCAGAATCATCTCGAACAGCTTGCCAGGTCCAGATAGAACACCAATGGCATATAATTACCAATATTAGATCTTTTTTAAAAATATGAGTGACTAGTGGTAATTTCCACAAATCTGGGAATTTCGATTATGTTAACGAAAGGTTACAAGTATAGTCGGTTCAGCTCTTCGTTGCTTCGGATACGCCATTCCTCCCTGTCGTCGAATACGGCTCCCAAATATTCGTCTCAGAATTCTCCTCTCCAGGATATCCAGTTGTCGCTCATCTTGCTTTATCAGAGCCCAATTTTTTTTTTATCTCCACTAATAGGAAGAAGTCGCAAAGTCCATACGTCCGGCGAATACGAGAGACAGCCAACAATAAAGTATCCATCGAATATGGCTATCAATGTCAAGATACGTCACGGACAATTTGTATTTGCACATTTCGTGCGATTTTTTTTATGAGGTATAAGAAAAAAAATAATAAATTTTAAGATATTTTTGCAGTAACATCGAAATGTATTTTATCATCAAATTACATAAGTTATTGCACTATATCAGTGATGCTGAACCTTTTTGAGAAGTGTTCAAGGGGAGAAGTGTCAAGGGTGAGAAGGGGTAAAATTTTTGTTTCTTGTTTTTTTTTAATACTAGCTCGTGTGTTAAGTCAGTGGCGTCACTTGGAAAGGGGGCGAAGGGTTATGGGATTTTTATTTCTTGAAATCTTTAGTAAAGATGTCAAGATTCAACTGGCAACAGGACTTTTCTGAGTAAAAATAATAAATATATAATTATTTATTGCATGGATAGTTTTTTTTGCACAATGAACGTCATATACAGTAAAAAATAATTTCCAATAAATCTAATTGTTTTTTTTTTTATAAATATATGCGTTCTTTGAGTGTCACGGTTTTGATTTACACGAATTCAGTATTGCTACAATGTTTTTTTTATAATAGGATTATTTTTCAGCATATATTAATAATTCAAAACGTATTTAAATACAACAAAAATGCCCCAATATATTATTTTGGGCCATTCTTCAATTTACACGGTTTAATTTCAGCACATTTTTTCGTCCCTCGATTTACACGATCCTCGATATCTTTAAAGAGCAATCTAAATAGATTATTATTTTTAAGTGATATTGGATGATACTGGAAGAACCTGTGATTTATCGTCAAAGATCTAAGAAAATAAATTTAAAGCTACAGAAATAATAACTGTCGGACAATGAGAAAAGATAATTATTTTAATTGTTCTAATATAAAATAATAATAATTTTACATTCTAAAAATCAATAAAAAAAATAATTCACTCCTCTTTACATAGATTTATTATTGCCTGATTGAAATGATTTTGATTTACAATGCCGACTTTAGGGGAACGTGTCCATCATTGAATTACATTATAATTTTATCGCATCAATATTACGTGCATATTTTTTTTAACATTCTCGTGTTTTTTTTTCTCTTTTTTATTCTCGATAGAAAAGTGTCACAGCCGAGTGAAACGTGAGTAATATAATATTTATTGTATATGTAAACGGTTTCGAATCGTTATCTAAATGATCGCAGGGTGTTCAATCACTTGCCGGACCGTTCACAAATAAGCCCCAAATAAAATGGTATTAAAACATTTGAAATGTTTTCGTTGAGGCAATTCAAACTCACTTGAACACATGTTCCTGCCCCCGATGTTTGTAAACTGTTACCGACATTAGCCGGCGACGAGCCGCATATGGCACCGCACATCATGCCGCCGCAGCCCGGAGTCAATGGGGCCCCTGAATCGGAACAGGCCGTATTTCGAGCGATTTTTTGCGTGGAAGTGACGCCCAACACGAATTAAACAAATACTTGTTCATCGTTCCTTAAGAACAGACGTTGATGTCTAATGATACTCCCGGAATATGCTGAACTGTAATGGTTTAACCTTTACTAATTCTTGGATGAAAAAAAAAATACGAATTTGAAAAAAAAAAAAATATATATATATTTTTGAAAACAGAATAAAACATCTATAAAGACGCTTTACCAGATTTAACTTCATTTACCACTTAAAAAATTAAAAACCGGCCCATTAGTTTTGGCATCAGCTCAAATGTTTACAATGAGTTCATTCAAATGTATGACCGTGATTATGTAAATAAAATTGTGTTCACTTGTTAAGTAACATTTGCTTATTTGTACATAAATAAACGTTTGTTTTAATTGAGTTTTATATTCATAATTTTATTATGATAACAATTATAAATTATGCATATAATAGGAAAATATTCGCAGATAATCTGAACGTACCTTGGTACAACTTTTTGGTAAACAACTGCATAGTCTATACCAGGTTGATTTATTTATTGATACGCCTACTTTTAACATGGATTACGCCGATGGGGTCTAATAGGAAGTTTTAGATTTTATCGAATACTTTTGTTCTACAAACTATAAGCATTTGTATAAAATCGTCTAGAAAATAAATAATCGTTGCCCGTAATTGCGAATAAAAAGAATATTCACGAGAAAAAAAACGTTTTTTTTCTTGCATCCGGTACGTTATAATATTTATATATATTCGTAGTAGACCCCTATCTGAACACGCAATAATTTTCGGGTCGCCGCAATGGAACGGTTAAAACATTTATACCTGAATTTGGTAAACATCTCATTGGTTGAGAATTATCCCACCCGGCAATATACCCGGTGTTTAAAAGCCAACGTATTACAAATAATATATTAATATTTACGTTTATTTTGATGGGTTATTATGAATGATGAAAATTAAATACAGTCAGCAATAATTCTTTTCGTAAATTATATTAATGAATAACAACAAAAATGTCATAAAATAATTTGAAGCCAATAAAACAGTGCGGCTAATATTTTAGGAAAAAATATATACTCCCCGTTACGAATAACATTGAGACATATGTCATTTGAAATTTAATAATCCAATAAATACTTTTTTGAACATTATACATCCGGTGTGTTTGGAAATGTCCAGTATAACATTGTCCTCTTCTATCCCACCTGTTCTAATTCTTTTAATTGTATGTAATTGGTTGGAATGGCAATTACTTAGCATCGTCGCTACTCTTTTTTCCTTCTAAGCTAGAATCATAGTATTCTCACTTCCATACGCTACAGTCTTTTTACGTCATTTGTAAAAAGTTGTATTTGATTTGTAAAAAGTTGTATTTATTTTGTAAAAAGTTGTATTTGATTTGCAAAAGGGTGCATTTGAATTGTAAAAGGGTGCATTTGATTTGCAAACGGGTGTATTTGACGTAAAAAAACTGTATTACTTTATTTTGTTATAATTTTGGTTTTTTTATAGCAACTGGCAAATTTTTTTATTGGTCATTATTGTCCCTGTTAAATGTGTTTTTAGTTTCAATAATTCATCGGAAGGTGGAAGACTGGTGTAAAATCTGTCGGTATACACATGATAATCCTCGGCTTCTGAAATTGTTTGCAAAAGATTGTTATAAAATTGCAAAACGATTTTGGATGTAAACTGTAGGTCAGGTCTAGTAAGTTTCTCAGTCGTAAGCGAGCCGTAATAAGGTATGAATGAATATATACAGCCACTACTAGAATCAACCAATACATACAAACGAATAGCCCATTTAGTTGGCTTATTGGGATTATATGTCATAAAACAATTTTTTCCCTTAAAATTTACAATAGATTCGTCAACCACTATTTCTTTTCCAGGGAATAGGTGTTCTTTAAATTTTTCGTCTAAATGCTTCATGTAAAAATCGACTTTATTTATTCTATATTGAGGACTAGTTTCCTCGCGATTGATATCTTGGTTGTTATGTAAATCTAACATCCAAAAGATTTGTAAAAAAAACACTCTCTTTTAAAGATCGTACTAAAAAATGGCGAAAAATAATCCTGCAAGTCTAGGCGAGGTCTAACTCCCATATTTAAAATCACACCCAAAAATGCTTTAAATTCAAAAGTATCATAGAATTTTAAAACAAAACTTTCACTGATTTTACTGTATCACTATGTTTATCAAATAATTATGTAGGTAATGGAATTAAAAAAATAATAATTCCACAATACAAAAAAATAGGGTCACAGGACACAGCTTCGGACAACTTTCCGATATGAAGAAACCGACAGACTGCTCCAAAAATTGCCCCTACTATTCTATCACCGATAGTAAATTAATTATTTTTTTTTAAAAATTATTAGACCAATTTACCAATTTTTTTGATGTCGGATTTAACAAATTTTGAATCCTTCATCTTCCGTTTCCTCGCTAGAGCATAAGACATTTCCTAATCATATCAATATACATAAATTATAATCATATTTCCTAATCATAGTCAAAAGTATCATTGAATTTGAAAACAAAACTTTAATATTTTTTTATTATTTCCATAGCTTCTTATTTTTTTTAATTATAAACTCTATTTCACTGATTTTACAGTTTCACTATTTTTATTAAATAATTATAAATGTAACGGAATTTTAAAAATAGTTCCAATAATACAACAATCAGGGTCACAGTACCGAAGCAAGGGAGCTCGGACACTTTCCGATATGAAGAACCCGACTGACTGTTCCAAAACAATGGTATATGAAATATATCGATAAATGCACATACTTCTGAGAATTTATTACGCGTAATTATAAATATAAATAAAAAATGGTGGGTTATTCCACATGTTGCAACCCTTTTCTTATGAATCAATAATACTTCGTAAAATTTACCTGCGCCCTATTGAAATCGACGCGCAAACTTATTCCGACTTTGGGCCATAACTACGGGCCTTAAGACTGGAAAAGGTTAATAACATATAATAGGAATTTTTGAATTTCGCGAGCCGTTACGTCATATTTTGCTGTTGTGTTGTTAAGATTTAATAAAAGCTTTAATAGCCATATTGATGCTTCTATTTTATTGCTGGCTATTAAACTATCAGGTTGTTCGGAAAGTAATTTCGTTTTTTTTTTTATGAAAATAAAAGACGACGTTCTTATAGTGGATGAATATTTTATTGAATTATATATTGTCCATTCTGGTCAAATACATTTTGCCATCTTTCTGACAGTAGCATGATTTCACGCTCATAATTTTTTTGTTCTTTACTGTCAAAAAACTGATCCAGGTGATTTTTGACCTCCTCATTTGAAGTAAAGGTTTTACCGTCTAAAAAAATTGTAAAGACCGGAACAAATAATAATCAGAAGGTGCCAGATCTGGAGAATATGTTGGGTGGCAGTATATCCCATCCAAGCTGTAAAAGCTTTTGGCGAGTTAACAAACTTGTATGAGGCCTCGCATTAACTTGGTGGAACACTACATCTTTTTTATTGATCAATTCTGACCTTTTCTGTTTAAGTGAATCATTCAATTTGTCCAGCTGATGACTGTACACTTCAGAATTGATCGTTGTGTTGTCCGATTGAACCTCAAAAAAAAATGATTCCTTTGAAATCCCACCAAACAGATAGCATCATCTTTTTTTGACGAATATCGGCTTTCGAAGTGCTTTGAGCCGGTTCATCTTTTTTACTCCATGATCTCTTGCGTTTAACATTGTTGTAGACAACCCATTTCTCGTCCCCAGTGATGATGCGCTTCAAAAAATATTTTCTTGACGTTTGAGAAGCAAATAACAGACAGTAGAAACATTAGGAACCCATATGTCGAGCTTGAGATTAAACCTAGGCGTTTCAAATGATCATGAACGGTCGAATTCGATTAATTTAATCACTCATCGATCTTACGAATTGTTCTTCGCCGGTTTGCATCAATTAATGCCTTTATTATGTCTTCATCAGCTTCAACTGGCCTTCTAGAACGTGGTGCATCTTCAACATCAAAATTTCTGGATCGAAATTTTGCAAACCAGTTTTGGCACTGGCGTTCTGTCAATACATCTTCTCCATACATATCGAATATTTTTCTTGCTTGAACAGCATTTTTACCTTTTCGATAGTAAAAAAGTAAAATATGCCGAAAATGCTGCTTTTCACTTTCCATATTTGAAAGGGTTCCAACCAAAAACTACAGAATCAATCGAACTTTTCACGCGGCCTGGCTTACCAGCTATCAAAATTTATAATGATTATACGGCTTAAGGATGAAGTTGGCTGTGAAAAAATACAATTAATTTTCCGAACAACCCAATGCATTATTTATTTATTTGCGATTTAAATGTCAAAACCATTTTAATGACGCAATGATTGTTTATGCGTATATGAAAGGTTATTAAATATATGATTTGAGGTCTTTTCCAATAATGTCGATATATATGCATCTTAAAATTTAAATTTATTATTTTTCGGAAAGCAGATTTAAAAATTGTGTTGTTGATGTTGATGCCAGATGAATTCTCTTCGAAAAATATTACTGCACATCTACATAAGCCAGTATATTATAAACTCTGATTTTAAATCCAAATTAACTAGTAATTAAACCTCTTACAACACACCAGTGTGTCGTCGGCTTACTCACATCATACGATAGCGACACACTGGTATGTCTTTCGATCAGCGGGAAAGGCTAAAAATAATAAAGCTCTTTCGATGCTATAAATCGACTGGAAGGTTTATTTTTGTAAGTTTTTGATGCTGGTAAAAAAGATTATAAGGCTTTTAAGAAATTGAAATATTTTAGACAAAAATTGCAAATTGCGGGAAATGAAAACGTAAAAGCTGGTATATAATGTAATAAAATGAAACGGGACTGTGGAAATTGTACGAAAATGGCGGAATTTACAGATCAGAAATATGTTGAGATGTTCTCTGCCCGTATACAAAATGCGAATCGGTGCTATTTTGCTCTGTCTAAATTACTGGGCAATAGGTTGCTCTCAAGGCGAAATAAATTAAGAATTTATAAAACTATCATTCGCCCGGTGGTAACCTATGCGTGTGGGGCATGGTCTTTGGCAAACCGACATGCATCGTCTTGATCGGCCTGAGAGAAAGCCCCAGACGATCTTCGACCGCGCCGTCCGGGCGAGGCTAGTCCTGGTAGTATAGAGACATGCGTTCCACTCGAGGTCATGGCCATGTATGGGGAGTACCATTGTCCCTCATACATCTTGCACGCAACGCCTTACGTTGGGCAGGCATGCAGCCCGAATGGGCAGTGATAGGTTGCCCAGGCCATCGTAGACTCTAGGTCTGTGGGAACCCGCCCCGTTGGGAGGCCAAGACTTTGCTGGAGAGACGGGGTTGAGTCGGACGCGTCTCTGTTGGAACTTGGGCGATGGATGGAGGAGGCCCAGGACCGGCAGAGATGGCGTAATGTCCTTCAGGTGGCAGGGACTCGTTTCGGGTCGGGGGCCACATAATGTAATGTAATGTTACAATGTTTCAAAGATCGCCTGATGGCCGAGGATCCCTAAAAGTATGCCGAGGGCCCCGATGACCCCATTTTTCCTGAAGGTATCTATGCCCCTGATTCATGGTCTGCAGAATAGTCACTGCTATATGGTTCAAACCGAAAACATGTCATCATTTTAACCCTTTCAGTGCGGGGCGCATGACGTACATGCGCATACAAATCGTGTCCAGGGTGCGGCCGCATGTCGTACATGCTCGAGATTCTTTAAAACTTTAACTTGTCGTTACATGTAAGCTAGACAGAGTTAAGTGATGGTGTTTGTTCTAAAAATCAGCTAATAAACACAGCTATCAATAAATATACAACATATCAAAAGAAATCTATAGGAACCATGTAATATGTAAATATGAATAGTAACGATTCAAATCGCGCGTGGTGTCTCATTCAAATCTCCGCAGTAGTATCGGTGACGTATCTCGGCTCAGGGGTTGTTGAGGGTGTTCCACGTACATTATGTTCCACATACACGTGTACGGATGTAATGGTGTAAGAAAATTGCATTTCGCATTTTTGATTTTGATTCGCATTCCCATTTTTTTCTCACTTAATCTCTGTTTGAGCAATTGATATTTTGTTCGATTTATTATTACGAAAATAAAGCGAATCGAGTTTATTTTTTTAGTTGAGATGGAAGAACATATCCTAATCAGCATGTTTGCATAAATCTCTTATAGGAAAATGGTCTAATATAGCGGTAAACGGTGAATACAAAATTACATCGCCAAAAAAATAATTTGTCCAAAAGGCGCCGCACTCAGATGCAGAATCGTGTTTAGAACCGCCGCATTGAAAGGGTTAAGAGCTGAACTTCGAGGCTCCCTGGGTTTTGGAGAACCAAGGCGCGCGCCTTATGCGCCTAAGGGAAAATCCGCCACTGTTCCGGGTACGAAAAAATAATGGGTTACCATTATTTTTATTTATATTTCTCATAGCGGTTTAAAGGTTAATATCGTTTGAAGGTAGCAGCGACGTTCCAAGTGTTTCTATATCAGGGATGAGCAACCTTTTTTTTACAATGGGCTGACTACAAATTTAAAAATGTTTTGCGGCCGCATGTAAGAAACTTATAACAATACAAACACTGGAATTTTTAAAAGTCGATATGTAAAATCTTTGAAGGGCCGCACGATAATGTTTGGCGGGCCGCGGGTTGCTCATCCCTGATCTAGATGGATGTTTACGCCCGTTTTTGTAGATATTATCAACCGAAATTAAAATTATTGGAAAGAATATGCAAAAATTATATGATTAATAGTTTTACCTCGATATTAATTACTGCAAATTACCAAAAAGAGAAACATTATTTGTTCATTAAACATAAAAATAATTAATACTGTCAGCCTATAACGCTTCCTCTAAATTGGTAAAACTTTGCTTAAAACATTTTTAAGGTCAAATTACATATTTTGTAAATATATTATAATACATCGCCGAGCGAAATTAAATCAAATGCCCTTTGGTAGACAATGCAACTTGCTGTTTTCCGATTAAAATACGCATAGGGATGATTTCCAAATATGCTCAAATTATTTATCTTTATGCCCCCAATGAGTGGTTCAACCACCAGAAAAAATTATAGTACGAAATAAAAATATAGATTATAGTCGTATTATTATTTCACGGCTTTGGGGTTGTATTTTGTGATACAGAGAAATTTCTCATACGCATATGCTCACCAATACCCATACATTCTGCGATGACTCATCAATGCTTTGCAGAGAAATTGATTCCATCAGCCTATTGACGAATTTTGAGGGCCATTAGCCTATTGACGAATTTTAAGGCTCGTTCCAGATTTAAATAGCTGGTATCAAAATTCCCCTGTATTTTTTTTGCAAATTTCAGTATATTTTTACAACAATTTGTTACTATAGTAAAACTTCAGGTTTCCTTTTGAATTATTGATGACTATATATCAATCGCCTTTACAACTAGCGTTTATAGTGTTTCAATAACTTAGCTTTTCAAATGACCTTACGCAAAATTACTTTACAACTCATATTTACGACGGTTTTCACATAATCCCACGTACAAATCATTTTTCAAACCGCTGGAAACAAGCTTTCTATTAGATGCGGGAATTACATTAATATACATTTATGGAAGTCAATGATTTTGAAAGGAATCAATAGGCATTTAAGAATTTATTAGTAGAAATTTAAAAAATTATCGTTTTTAGATTTTCTTTAAAAAATTAATCTAACAAATTTGGATGGGTTTTTATTTTTTCTTTCTTATTTAATTCATATTTTACAATTACCTTAGATAATATGCTTTTTATTTATATGCGGACAATACAGATAGCCACCAACGAAGAAGAAAAAGCCGAACTGCTAAAAAGGGTTATCTTTGAAAGTAGAAAGCTAGGACTCGAGATCAATATTAATAAAAGCAAGCTGATGATAGTCGATAGAACCAATCAGGTATCCAGATCTATTAATCTTCCGGATCTGTAGAGGGTTGAAAAATTTATATATCTTGGATCCCTAATTATGAGTAACAGAAAATGTGAACCAGAAATACGAAGATGAATAGGGATGGCTAAAAAGGTAATGTCAAAGCTATCGACAATTTGGAAAAACTTGGGGATATCCAAAAAGAAAAAAAAACACGTTAAGTGCAGAGTCTGGTATTCTCAATTTTAACTTATGGCGTGAAATTCTGGACCATAAAGGAAATTATGAATAAGAAAATTGACGCCTTTGAAATGTGTCTGTTCTGAAAGAAATGGGGAACGACAAAAATGATTGAATTTCTACTACATAGCTCAAAAGGATTCTTCGATACTTTGGACATCTTGCTAGAAAAAAAGATAGCCTTGAGCAAGCAAGTGAAGACCGCCACAGGCTCCACCGTAGTAGCTGCGATGCGAGATGCGGAATACAGAGGATTATGAGGAAATGAGGGTGCCGACTTGAGAAGAAAGTAAAATTATTATAAAGCAAATCTCCATGCATTAGAACTTAAACAATAATGCAAAGGAAAGAAGAACATAATATCAGAAAATTTTCGAGGGCTGTGTAAATCTAAATGTTTATTGTTTTGGTACGCTTGTCCCCTGACGTATGTTGACATTGGTAGCCATGTCAAATGTTTATAATGGCTGTCGAGAGGTTTATGTGTGTTAGCGTGCTTTGCAATTTTTATTTATGTAAAAAAACTCACATAATTCTATTACGTATCCGACGGGAACTACTTAAGATTTTTAGAGAAATACGAAAATTCCGCAGATGGGGTCTATTTGGTACCCCAAGTATTTGATTATTCTCGAATAACTCGCTAAATATAAATTCTACTTCAAAGGGATTTTTTTCTAAAATGTTAAATATTTGTCGGGATTATATAATAAAAAAAATAAAAGTAGAATGAAAGAAGAAATAAAGAAGTTAAAGTGAAATTAAATAGGCTTCCAAAACATTGGGAAATATCCATATGGTGGTTTTACGTACCTAATTCATTTTTTTATTAAATTTCAAAATTTTTAGATAATTACAGATAATAGACGAGATATTTTTATTTTCTTAACGAATGAGATTTTCAGTTTTTGGTAACATGGAACATGAAAATTATCTCGTTGCGCGGCTTTAATTTTTAGAAAATGTTATAAGTTTTTTAATAAAGCAATAAGATTTTCTCATCTTTAATACTTTTCATAAATTAAATAATTCATTTTTCCCAATCAACCAGTATTATGGCTTGTAGGTAACATACATATTATTACGATAATGTAATTCAACCGCGACTGAACTAAGTTAGTACTCAGATAGGTTAATCCTCCGACAAAAGCTATGAATTCAGGGAATTCTTTATGACACTGGTCAGGGCGTATGTAAGTAAAAGAGACCCATTACCTCGTGTTTATATAGATTTGACGTTGGAGCAAACATTTTTTTCTCTAGCCGTAATCAAATCTAGCCCTGCCGATGGGGTCTATTTGAGACCCCAAGTTTTTGATTTTTCTCGAATCACTCTTTTAATATAAATCCTACATGTCACAAACTTTTTGTATTTGTCTAAAAAAGTCTAACGAATAAATATAAATAATCATTGTCCTTTATTGTCCGCAATTGCGAAAAAAATATTGGGAGTGATGTAATGAGTGTCGTAATTGCAGACAATAAATGTCAGCATTTAAAAAAATAAATAAAAACAACGATATTCGTTGCCGTTGCCACGCACGCAATATATTTCTCGCTCGCATTCGGTACGATGTGCCGAGTGCGAGTGAAACTAGCGAATGACATGTTTTGCGAGAGCTCAGTCTGCGGCGAGACATCGCGTCATTATGCGTCATATACAATAGATTAGTCAAAAAATCCCTATAAATCTGCCACTACATCTATCGTAGTCAAATAAATGGATATTTATTTTTTGCGTTGTATTTTTATCATAATATTAAATAATGTTTACCTAGAAAAGTATTTAATTGCGGCCCGCCATATTTTTAAATTTCCTAGTTAAAAAGTTTGACCAAGCCTGCACCAAATTGATTAAGTGTTAATTTAGGTCCCCTGCCCTTTGACCTAGCCGTGCCGAAGCCTAAAGAATGAATATTATAAATAATCATTGACCTTCATTGTCAGAAAGAAAATAATAAAAGCTACAATATGCGTTTTTATTGGCACGGCTGCCTCGCATCCAGTACGATGGGTAAGGGCGAGTAAAACCGTACTATCGACACGTGCGGCGTGCCCCAGTCTGCGACGGGACATCGCTGAGTTCGCGCCTCACTTACGCTTCATATTGATTAATATAAAAATCTAAAATATCGACAAAATTATGAAGCATGTCACAAATAATATTGGGGTCCATTTTCCATAGTAAATAGACCCCATCGGGCAACGCCGTTGATTTAGAGCCGCCAGCATTTGATTCCATATTCGTCGAAGCGATTCAATTACGTTCATCATCATCAACCTGTTCGCTATTTGTGGAATGTGCGGTGGATGTGGTCGGTTTCGGACGCCGCAGCGTCGGCCAGCGAAGCCGAATCTTTTTTATACATTCGCACGCGCATCAGCGTCTGTGTACAGATCATTTGATTTTTATTATTATTATATTTACGTTGGGGCCGATGCTGTATACAATTAGGCGCGTCCGTTCTTTTTAATATGTTTCCAAATGTTTTGCAAACACTTCAGCGTCGGACTCATCGACGCTCTCTTCCGCTCCCGGCCCCGCGGTTTTCATCCCGATGTTTATCCGAATAAAATAAACAGGGGCGGGGAACATTTTTATTAAATCAATCCTTGGTCGTAAATCTGTTGCCGGCCGCGTATTATCATTAGACTCGGGCGTCGTAAGCGACCAGACGTTCAAAAATACGGCCGGCACGGTCCCGCGCCGCCTCGTGGTCACACGAATTTTTAAACGCTCTCCCGTGCCAAACACGCAATATGGTTTGGGTCAAGAAAAATAAACACTTTTGTTCCGAATATATCTAATTTTACATCTATTAGCCGGGGAATCTTCGCCCGTAAAAAATAAGAGATGAAAAAATCGGGTGATTTATGAGCGTGGCGAGCCTTGTAAATATTTTACGAAAGCTCAAACGCGCCTATCTCGCTTTGTATATTTTGTACTCGGTTTCTAAATTGAGTTGTTTGATCGCGGAAAAAAAGTTATCGGTATTTACTATGAGTGTTAAATGTAAATCGCAACCGCCGCGAATAGGGCCGTTGCCGATGCGTAAACATCGATGAATATTATTTCTATTGGAAAGACGTGTTGTAAAGGTTAATGCTTTGTGTTCGCGGATTATTGGAGGCAGCTCCGAGTGATTTATCGGAGCGCGGTCGGGGATCTCAATCTGCGCGGCTCTCCCCCGTAAAAAAGCGCATTATAAATATTTCCATATTAAATATTGGACGGCTGGCGATTGATCGATATGATAATTTGTTTGGAGGAATAAAAATTAGCTTTGATCCGGAGCATAAATATTGATCCGGGGCTAAACAGATCATTTATCATGCGCACGATCGACACGCGGCCATGTTCAGAGTGTTTGTTTCATTTGAATAATTTACTGATTGGTAGCCTTTCAGTCGTTAATTATAAGAAGTGTAAATCTATTAGAGCGCTGGATCCAAATATTTTCGTATTTATTATATCGTAAATCGAATTAATCGAGGGATCCGTGTTAAACGAGATTTGGTCGCGATAATATCGGGTACCCCACGTTTTAATATTTGTCTAAAAAAGTCCAAAGAATAAATATTATAAATAATCAACATCTGTAATGTTACAACATCTCGCTCGCATTCGGTACGATGTGCCTAGTTCGAGGGAAACGTGAGTTTGACACGTGCTGTGAGAGCTCAGTATGCAATAACTATTTTTATTTTTAGAATAATACATTTTTAAAAAAAATGTCAAGATATTGATGAGGAATTCGTCAATATCTCACCTCGAAATGCTTGGGGTATCTGAGATTACCCCCTTCGAACAACAAGATTGAGTTACTCCTTGGCTTAGCATTTATTATCGTATTGTCTTCCAGAATTTAGTCTATTTATATATTCGTTACACTAACTAAACTAAACTAAACTAAACAGTGGCCTTATAACCCTGGGGCGGGTCTTTG
>JAGXCT010032700.1:2283-34037 GCA_022495035.1 Philopotamus ludificatus
TTTTTATGTTTGTTCTTTTGTGTATATTTGTGGCCTAATCAAAAAACTCTAAAATCAAATGAGATTTGCGTCACTTATGATAGCACAAATTGTATTAATCATCAGTGCATTACATATTATTACGTATAGCGTTATGTTTTCTTAGTTGTTAACGTTATCAATGGTATGTTTGCTTATTAGTCAATAATAGTTAAAAAAAAAAAAGAAGACTGAAGAGTTTGTGTAATTTCCTAAAAAAATATTTTTATTTTGATTAAAATTAAAAATCAATAATCTTCATAGTTCTGTTGTATTTACTGTGACACGAGTAAAATTAAAAACAATAAAAGTGGTGCGACACGTATTTAAAGCACGAATTGTACTGTAAATCTTCACTAACTTATATGCCAACAGTGGCGGTTGGAGACTTTTTGGGGCCTGATGCTGAATACATTTCAGAGGCCCCTAGTACCATTTAATTGACGGTTTTTTAATCCGTCTCCTCTCTTATCTATCCCTTCGAGTGAAGCTCATTAAAAATCTGTACAGCTTGATGCTTCAGCGTCACAATCATCCCCATGAATCCGCCACTGAATGTCTTAATCTGCTAGTTTATTATGTAAGAGATCGTCTTTGATGTCTCATTTCTTGCACGTGATCCCTCTTAACATTTTGTCGATAACCATTCATTTAGTTTTGTTTGTTAAGCCAGTTTTATGGCTTTTTTACTTTCATTAATTATTATTTATACCGAAATTAAAATTAAATCTGAAACAATCATGGTTTGCATATTATTCAATTAGTAATTTAGTTTTAGAAGTCATTGAATCATGTGTGAAAATTTACATACGATTAATTATGCAGTATAAGTATATCCTGTTCGGGGGTGAGGAGACATTCATTGAAGGTAGATAATCAAAATTGTTAGTTATCATAGATTAGATGAACGTTGTTTCAAAATGTTTTTCATCGAGTTTTCATATTTCTGAACAAGGTATGCCCGTACTCGAACACATTCGCCGAATACACGATTGATATTTCAGCAAAGATCTAAAATTTTATTGATTATTCAGTTATTGCAGACTGCAAATTTGTTTAATTCTAGGTGAAAAGTATAATTATAATAATACCGATATTGTTCTATGATCATTTTTACTCTGAAAGGGGGAGCTAAACAAATATTATATACAATGTGTTGAATAGAATTTGTTTCAATTTAATCAGAGTAATTCATTGTTTTATTATTAGTGTTGTATGTCTTTTGTGAAATTATTGTGATAAAATTGTTTTAATTTTTAATTTCCAGCGTATAATTTCCATAGGGAATATTTTTCATATAATTTATAATGAATTGTTACTTTATATTAACCCTTTATTAATTATTGTTATTGTATAAATATTGTTATTATATTACGAATTTACGTTTACACTCATTTCCATAGTATGTATGTATGTACATTTGCCATCTTGTAAAATTAAATATTAAAAAAAAGTATAATCCTTGCTTTAGTGGGCCCATATACATATGTATGTACATATACATACTTATTTGCAATTTCCTTTACTTCAATTGTCACCCATTGCATTTATTATACATTTAATTAAAACGGTATATGTATTATAAAAGGCGATGGTAATGTAACATATTTTTTTTCATAAAAAGTACAACATAATACCTTTGATTTTATATGTTTATTATAATTTACAAAAAATCACAATACATTCATATCACAAATGTTGAATGATGAATAATTAGAGAATTGACCAAATGATTTTCGAGAAGTTTGCACACGAACGCTGCTTTTGTATGTCAAATTTGTAGTACCTGCTGTTTGTTCTATGTATAATTTTCGTCCTGCAAATATTCATTTTGGGGATGATTAATCTTATTGTTGTATGTTGGTTTGCTTATGTTATATTTAATGAGCCTTTTTCATACAAACAATATAAAGATATTAAATATTTTATTATGTAATTATTAAGAATTTATTGTGCAATATATATTTGCTCGGAAATTGTAATTTTGCATTGTATAATATTGAATATTAAACAATTGATTAATACAATTCGTTTTATATCAATTTTACCTATGAAATATATGTTTGTTGTGCTCGAATCACAAGTGCTGCCAGAATTACCATCAAAATGTATACAGTCAACCCTTCTATAGCGTTGAGATAGGGACCACGCTATAGAAAGTTGGGCACCCATACAAAATTTGGGGTTAGGTTTTTTTTAATTGTATTTTGCGATTCGAGGTAAATCAAACATTTGACCCATTTTACTATTTTCAATGACCTTGTACGTATTTAGTTGGATAACAATATCTCGTACCTATATGCGCGAGGGGGTATTACCAGAGGAGTTCAAAAGGACAGTATTTTTTAAAATGCTTTAGCATATGATTAATAAATAATGAAAAGGTATATATATATATATATAAATTAAGAAACCTTTTCGAAAAAAATGTTTTATTTAGGTTACATATTACTGTAAAATAAAAATACAGTAGAACCTCGATTATCCGGACTAATTGGGGATGAAGGTAGTCCGGATAAGGACAAATCCGGAAAATCGAAAAAAATCATAATTGACAGGAAAAGACGATTATATTCAGGATGAATATTTTTTTTTATTCAGTTTTATAAAATAATATAAAATAATATTAAATTATTTTTTATTAAAAAAAAACAATTATCGATTTTTGCTTAAAACTAGCTTTTCCTTTTGAAGCTGCTAAATCGCGAATACTTTTAAAACATATAAGTTGTCCTGAATCACACTCTTCTTGACTCTCAAACCACTTCATCACGACATCTAAACACTGAAAAGCTTCAGAATGTGTTGGACTAAAATTTCACTATTCATCCAGGTTTTTTTCTGATGATCATATTCAACCGGAGGAAGACTATTGATATTTTTAAAGCATCTAGGGTTCTTTGATTTCCCAAATGACAAACAGTCATCTCACAAACATCTTACCTACAATGACCACTGTTGCCACAAGCCACTGTCACCTACAAGCCACTGTCACCTACAAGCCATTGGCACCTACAAGCCACTGTCACCTACAAGCCATTGGTACCTACAAGCCACTGTTACCTACAAGCCATTGGTACCTACACGCCACTGTCACCTACAAGCCATTGGCACCTAAAAGCCATTGGTACATACAAGCCACTGTCACCTACAAGCCATTGGTACCTACAAGCCACTGTCACCTACAAGTCATTGGTACCTACAAGCCACTGTTACCTTCAAGCCATTGGTACCTACAAGCCACGTCCACGTCGAAACCAACCCCGCCGTCCGAAGGGGGTCTATTTTTATAAGGAAAAATAGACCCCAAGCATTTCAACTCAAGATATTGATGAATTATTCATAAATATCTTGACTTTTAAAAAAAAAAAGATTATTATAAGAATAAATAGTTATTCATGATAATCTTTATAATTTCTATGTCCTATGGAAGTCTATGTCAGCCTGTTGCATTGGCACACACCATTATGGTGACATGTTCTTTACTAATTTTGTACCCTAGTGCAGTATTTTCACGTCTTGGTGCTAAAGATTTATTAGGTAGTTTCTTCCAATACCAACCGGTTTCGTCAGCATTATAAATAAATTGATTCATTCCCTCTCCACAAAAATGTTCAATGTGTCAATGAAAGTGTTTGCTGAAGGTATGTTGGCAGAAAGCTTTTCCCCATGAATTTCAAGTTCCCTGATACCATGTCGTCCTTTGAATCTTACAAGCCAGCCCGAGCTTGCTTTGAATGGGGAATCTCCATTTAATCTTGTATTAAAAAATATTGCCTTTTCACATAATAATGGACCAGATATTGGCTGTCCAAATGATCGTCTTTGTATGAACCACATAAAAATACACTCTTCAACTTCTTCATTTGCTGATTTTTTTATAACTTTACGTTCTGAGGTTCCATCTTCAGACATTAAACCATTAGTAAACTTTAAAACTTTTTCACTTTCTTTTTTTATATCCGAGATCGTTGACGTTCCGACACCATATTTATTAGACAAAAACCTGGACTTGTTGAAACTTGAACAAATGCATAAAACGCATTTAAACACATACGTAAACAGCAGATGTGAAAATCAGCACACAAAAACCTAAAACAAAAAACTAATTCGTATTTTTTTTGTTTATTTTGACTAATCCGGATAATCGAGGTTCTACTGTATATTAAAAACAAACAATTGAAGAAAGAAAAAAAAATGGTGAACATTTCAAATTGGGTAATTATGCATTTAATTACTGCCAGAGTCATCTAATATCTGGATACTGGAATATTTTATTTATTGTCGAAAACAACTTCTGTCTGCATTTCTTTTGAATTTTATAATATGGGGCTTGACATATTTATAATTGTTTCTTTAATTCAGCTAATGACTCTGTTGAACGATCGTATTGAACAAAATATGTTTCTAACTCTTTGATTCATGAAAATATTAACTTTTTCTCCTCATTTTATACGTTCCAAGTTTGTGCTTTTTGTGCTAGTCCTTTTCAGTTTGTTTGTAGCTTCATTAGACAACATGTCTACAGTGCGATAAATGGGGCATCAAGAAGTCAAATTTAAAAAGACTGGTAAGAGTATTACTCCAATAACAGCGGCGAAAGTTTTACGAACCAGAAGTTTTTTGATGACGGAAATGGAAAATTTATTAAGTAAATGGACAGAGGACCTAAATCAAAACCACAAGCCTGTAAGTAATGTAAAATAAAAAATAAGTAAAAGTCATAATGGATAAATAGCTTAGTCTTTGCAATCATTTAACCCTTTATAGGGCAAATTAATTATTTTGGATTTATATATACATGTGTATACATTTAATAGGTTGTGTAAGGGTACTTTATTGTTTAAGGTTGAATGTGTTTCAGTGTACTCAGTACATTTTGTTTACGGAAATAATGAAAAATTTGGAAGGAATTTAGGCCTCAATTTCCTTTAGCCATGTCTAGGAAAGACATGGCTTCCTGCAAAATCTTCCTAACCCCAACGACAAAGAAACATGAAAAAATGACGCGCTGTCAACATCGATCACAAGAACTAAATACCATACCGAGAGTTGTGATTCAGAAGTGCATCGAATATTGGAAAAAGTGCTGGCATAAGTGTATGATGTATCTGATGGGAAATACTTTGAAAGGGTAATTTTTTGAGAAAAACAAAAATTCCACATAATTTTTTATCTAACCTCGTATGATTTTTACTTACATAAATCAATTAACTTAGTTTAAAAATGTACACCAACTGTTCATATTTAAATAGTATTACTAAACTAAATATTATTGTGATGGTGATTGTAAGAAAGAAATGTTTAATCGAACCATTTACAATTTTAATTATTATTTAAAAGTTTATTATTTATGACACCACAATTAAATTTAATTTTTCTCAATGTTGGTCGTGAATGATGAAATTTGAATTGCAACGCAAACGTCATTATTTAGAAAATGACCTTAAAGTAAACGGCCGCGACAATTCGAGGCTCCGCATCGACAATATATAACTTTTCCTGGGACACTTCCCACGTCGTAATTGTAATTCCACGTAAGTTCAGTGCCGGCCCGTATATGATCTAATGCGAAAAAGGCCACCCAAGGAAAACGAGGATCGTGGGTATCCACAAATACGTTCTGAACAAATACATTCGGTGAGCAGGAATGCTGTAAAAAATTAAAAACATTTTTATAAAAATGAATGCATCTGATTACAAATTAAAATGGGTATCATACATTGAGATATCTGCCAATATTGCCCCTCACTCTTGCATCCATGATGAAGCATGCTTCGTCTTTCCCATAATATGATCTTACAGATCTACAAAAAAAAATTGATTGATGCATAAAAAATATAAACATGGAACGATATGATCTATCACTATTTATGCTTTGAATAAATCTTACTTGTAACGAGGTACATATTCATCATCGCCAAAGCCTTCTGGAGCAGCAAACCTCGATGGTTCTCTTATCACTAAAAATAGAATATGTTTTTAAGCATAAAACAATATCGGTGTAATTAAAAATTATTTATATAACACAAATAAAACAGTGTACTCACCTTCTTCATCGTCACTGATAGTAATCATATCTTCATCGACAGTCTTACAAGGTTTACCATTCTTATTATCATTAGAAATATTTCCAGCGTCTGTGTCGTCAATTTCTTTTTTAATTCTAGGCTCATCTGAACACTCTGCGGATTGGATTGGTAATGAGACAATGGTTTCCTTGTTTGCATTGTCATCTTTTCCAATATATAATCTGCTGATATTTTTTTCATTTTCACTATTATATATATTTTTATAAGATTTCATTTTTGAACTGCTATTACTTGAATCGTCGTTGCTCGATTTTCTAGAGTTTCGAGGTCTTAAAATTCTTCTGGAAATGTAAAGAAACTCTTTGAATAACGATTGATTTCACAGGAAATGAAAAATTAGCAAAAAAAATACTTGATAGGGTTAAAGGCTGTATTGATAATAGGACACGCGGGATTGAACTCATCGTCAGATTCATCATGACGTCTTTCAGCTCTATCTGAATCATATTCTTCGTCGTCTTCATCATCGGATTGTTGATTTGACTAAAGACAAATAAAAGTAAATCACTAACGGCTCTTATGATAATTAATATCTTAGTTCTGTATATATGTATACTAACACGATCATCAAGAATTTTATCCTCTTCCGGAACATCTGATTCATAATTTTCTTTAAGTCTTTCTACAACTTCAATATAGTCAAGATCAGCTAAATATTTATCACCCTCATTAATTCCACCGTCCTATAAGTTTTAGATTTTAAGAATAATAAAGAAAATATAACATAAAATTAATATCAATCGTATATACCACGTACCATATTAGCAACAGCATCAGTCAAAAGATTTCCTGCGTATATACAAATAAAAGTACCTTTTGGAATATCATTGAGAGCTTTGATACCCCAACCTTTATTATATGTTTTAAAAACCTAATATAAAAATCAAACATGTAGAGGGGTTAATAATTATACACATTTTTGTGGTTGTACGTTATAAAATGTACTTACTTGTAACTTCAGTTGCAGAGGATGTTGAACGACTTTGTTGAGACAAGTAGCTCTACACTTGCATCTTAAAAAATATTTTAATGTTATTTTTAAAATTATATATAGAAAGGATATTTTGCGTTGAGCGCTTTCGGGAATTAATTGCACTTCGGCTGTCGCCATTTTAGGTCAGGTTTTGTGTTATTTCGGGAAAAGTTTACAGTACGCAAAGGAATGAGACAGGGCTACATACTCTACCCAGACCTATTAACTTATACGAGGAGTGTATCATGAGAAAAACCCTTGAAAACTGGGAAGGCGGATTTAAAATAGCGAACAAAAAAATTTCAAATCTAAGTTATGCTGACGATACGACATTGATAAACTCGTTGTTCTTGGAAACGTACAAGGACGCAGGGGAAAGGGCAGGGCGCCCTGGAGCGCCAAGCGAAGGCTGTTGTATCTGCGCTACACTGGGGGGAATATAAGTGTTTGAAACTCATTCTTCTTGCAACTTTAGAATCTTTATTGAATATTTATACGAGTGAATGATGCTTTGGATTTTCTATTATGCCATACATCCATTGTAGTCAAATAAATAAATAAATAAAAACAAATGTAAATATGTAAAGAATGAAATATGAATAATGCTATACATTGAAAATGGAAAACTGGAGAGATGATCGATAGATGTAAATATACTTATTAAGTTGAACTTACCTCGAATTACATTCATATATACCAGTAGGACATGGGTCCATCAATCTCTTATATTGATATCCTATTCTATTTAAATCATAACCGACGTATCTAGCCCCTTCAAACGTAAGCTGCCAGCATTGACACTTTTCCTTGTCCTAAACATTATGAAAAATGTTGTATAACACGAATTCTCAAAAGAAATATTATATATGAGTTTACCTGGCAATCGTCTGTGCAATCACAAGCGCAAAGAAAATCTTCGCTTAAATTCAGATCTACTTCCTTAATCGGTTGACGTTGTGTACTATAACACCAAAACTCTGGGAGTGAGTGATCATAATAATTAACGCATGGTACGGGCACAGCTTCAACTCCGTGAGATATATCCTGATGGAAATTTAAGTCAAATAAATAAATATGCATATTATAAATATTTAGATAGGTATTGCAATAAATAAAAGGGAATACATACAGCTTTACTGACAAAACACTTGATCAGCACAAACTCAGCGAGACAATGAACACGATGATCAAAATCAAACAGATCTACACTCATGGGAGATTTTGTTAAACAAAGATACTTGTGTAATTCTTGTATATTACGAATTCTCCGACCACATGGCGATCGATACATAACGATTTTTTTTTGTCGATACCGTATTATTAATCTATTTTGAATCAATGACAATAATCAGATTGGATTAAATATAACTATTTAATAATTGATTTAATGAAATACAATAAATTTTTACCGCTCCCATGCCGATAGCAAAGGTCTTGCAAGTGGATTATAAGTGCGGAGTTCACTGAGAGGTAATGTTTTTGGATTCAAACATTTAGGACCGCATGCATGAGGTAGCATTTTTTCAGGATGTATCCAAACTTTTGGTGAGTAATACTAAAATTTTAAATAATTATGACGTATGCAAGAAAAACATTGTTTTTATATTTTTTTGGAAAATGTGATAAACTTACGACGACTCTACTTTTTACTTGATTTCCACCAGCATCCATAACTTCCGGAGTGAGATCTTCGCATTTTTGATTACTTGCTGTACTTTTCCTAGCAACGGCGCGTTGAGGTTTCTCCGGGCGCGGTCGTGACTGGAGAACAAATTGATTATGATTATACAAATGCGAATGAAACCAAACCCACTGTTTATGAAACAATATTAATAACTTACTCCAGTTTGTGAAGATTCTTCTGGACGTTTAGGTTCTCCGTCTTGATCATACGATCTTGTATATTCCACGTATGGTACATCGCTCTGAAAGATTTATTATGATATGTAATAAAATATATTACGATTCAAATATAATCACTCAAACACCAGCAAAATAAATATAATTTCGCATTGTTCGCATTGGAGTCGAGTGTTGTCGCGTGTGGGTAGTGGATGTGGCGGATCATAGTTTCGTAAATTCTACGAAACTATCAGGCCGCTATCCCGGCCAATTCAGTGATGTGTGTGCTGCGGGAGGTGCCCGTAGCACCCGATCAGACCTTGAATTAAATACGAATTGGCCCTAACCTCGTCCAATTATTATTGTTACAATCCGCGCGTGACAGCTCGGCTCCCGGGCTTTGGTTGGTCCACATCGCCCGATATATCATTATCAAAAGAAATATTATATAGCATCATGGAAAATGTGAATAATAATGATAGTGAATCAATGAATGATGTCAGATCTTCTCTAATGATCTAATGACGACCCAGAGTACCGTGAGACGATATTAGTTTGTCATCCTACTATTTGAATGCACCACAGCTAATCATCGACACTGTAGACAAAGTTCAAATAATGTTTGCTTTTGGTAAATTAACTTGGAAACGATCAGCTGGACCCGATCTTATACCTTCGTTCGTTCGTAAAGCATGTCAAGATGGATTAACAGAGCCTCTTTACCATATTTTTAACCTACCGCTAAAATCGTCCCAGTTTCCAGACTTGTGGAAACATTCCAAAGTCACTCCCATTTTAAAAAAGGAGATAATTCGAATGTCGCCAATTACAGACCAGTGACTGTTCTATCCGGACCTGCCAAGTTGTTAGAGATGATTCTGCATAAATATATATTTAACCATATTGAGTGTAGAATTATCGATGAGCAACATGGCTTTCCACCTGGAGGCTCAAGTCACGGGCCTTCTTGGTTTTTCAAACATTGTGTCCAAGTCAGTGAATAAAGGGGTCCAAGTCAACGTTATCTACAATGACTTTGAAAAAATGTTTGATAAAGTCCATCATGCTAGATTCATTTTGAAACTAGATAGTTTTGGGTTATCGGATAATCTTGTACGTTTCTTCTCGAGTTACCTTACAGAGAGGAAACAATATATGCTTACAATACACCTTCCAGTATTCCGCAGGGGTCAAATTTAGAACCTTTATTATTTATTTTATTTATAAATGATATTCAATGAAATTTTTCACTTTTCGCAGACAATTTAAAAATATTTCGATCTATTATTTCAGTGGAAGATGCCCTTTCTTTGCAGCTGGACATTGATTCTTTGCGCGATTGGTCAATATTAAATCGTCGTCTTCCATTATGTAATGTCAAACAATGACATTTTCTAGATCAAAGGAGCTATAACCCCATTGTACGGTGCGAGTTGCACTTATGGGCGCCACCTTACTACCATCGAGCTCGCTCATGTGTGCTTTTTCTTTCCCCAAATGTGAGGACAGGTACTCTCAAAAACTTTCTGGTAACCAGAGCTATTACTCTGCTCAACCACTTGGCCGAATATGTGGATATATTCGATGTCAAATATAGCCGTTTTGTTGATATCCTATGTGAAATTTTATAATTCTTTTCTTCAATTTATTGTAATATATGTTGTTGTGTTTTTTTTTTTTTTTTCTCATGTTATTATTATGTGTTATGCGTGATTGGCGACCTGGGTCATTCTGTAATGCCAATCATGCATTGTCTTTAAAGTAAATAAATAAATATTGTGTGAGTGACCATTAGTGTTAACGAGAAAAAAATAATGATTTACAGATTTTGCCGTTGAAGGTCTATTCACGGTGGCTCCGGTGGGCCGATGATGTCGACCAGGTGCATGTGCACGTCGACCCGCAACCTGCAACTGCTGATATAGTATGGATATCCTTGTACTACCGCGATATATCCATTCCTCTCTAGTTTTAGCCGCTTGAAACCGTAACAATGCTAAAGATGCATCTAGCTCGATCACTCGGGCGTCCCACCAAGCGCCTTTAAATAAGAAAACGCATAGATTGTTAAAAAAGATGTATTAGAAAAAAATAAAATTAACGCTTTTATTCACCATTTTTTTCGGTTCTTATAATTTGGCCTGGTTGCATTCTAACCATTGGTCTATCGGGATATGTGTTTAAATATTGCTTAACAAAGTTCTTTGAATCTGGATGTACGTCGTCCCAAACATTTTCAGATCGTTCACTCACTGGAAGTATGCCTTTATGAGTTACGTACTGTGAGTATCCATCATCAAAAAACACTAAATATCTGTGGAATATATAAAACATTAATTGGATTAAAAATTTAAAAAAAATAGCATGGTTTTGGTCTACCCTTCTCAATTACCTAAATTTATTAATGACTGAAGGAGATTCTGCAATAACTCCAGAATAATATGCATCTTTTTTTACTAATGTTACAAAATCCTTGAACAGAGCTATAACTCGAGTGCCTAACGATAATATAATAAATATATTAATTAAATAATTATAGTGAAAAATGAATGCATACAATAGGAAATTGCAGTTTTACAAACCTATAGGATATCTAACTTTGGCGGGCTCAAAATAAGCGACTTGACGTCCGGTTACTTGTTTAGTAGCTTGGCGTCCATTTACGAAATATCTAACAGTTAAGAGTGAAAATATCAATGACATCCCATTAGACATCTGAAAATTCCAAATAAAACATATAAGCATTTTAATTTGGTTTTTTTAGTAATGGCGTTAAGAAAACATTATCAAAACATAATTACAGGAGTTCCGGCAGGACTGATTTCAACTACGACAGATGGAATCCAAGCACCAAATATTGACTTCTTCACAATATACACCATATTTCCAACATCCAGGGGATTCAACATGAGGTGGCCGCGTGGAGGTAGGGTGTTCTAAAAATAAATGGAATCTCAAACACACCGAGAGGTACATTTATTTATCGTAAAGATAATACTCACCGAATTTTCAACGGCTTCAGAACACAATGGTTGTATACTTGTGCCATCTTTTTCAAAATTGGCCTATCAATAATAAAAATAAATAAATATAAAAACGACAATGAAAACTTTGCTTTGAATTTAAATTACCTCGTCCTTATTATAAGATGAATACAAGGTTTTGTTATATGATTTATTTTCAGGATCGTCATCGTCAAATTCAGATGCTATAATACGTTCGGGCATAAATTGCCTCTTTATTTGAATTTTTTCGTATAATTCGGTCCTAATGCGTGCAGTGTTTTCGTGCAAAGCGTCAATCTCCCTTTGCAATTCTAATGTTTCATCTGAAAAAAATAATAAATGAATAAATCCGATGATTTGTATTATTTCGTTCTTTGCTAACCTTCAAGTTTTTTGACACCGTTCATAATGACCTCACTGCACAGGTCAATTTGCTTATCAAAATTATATTTCAAACACACTTCTTCCATGACACTGCTCAAGTTCTTTGAGATGTGATCAATTTCATTGTCGGGTAGAGGACTGCAAACGGAGTAAGAAAGATACTCATCACAATCATTGTCATCTCCGTCTGAATCCGAATCTAAAACTTCGACAGGATCTTCGTTGTACGTCATATCAGTATTAATAAGTGATATTCCGTTTGTGAATTTGTTTATAAGTTGCTTTAAATTCATAAAAAACATATTATAATTATAAAATGACATTTTAAATTGATTATAAAATGTGTTTACCTCTGTTTCTTTTACGGTCATTTCCCTACAGGCGTTGCAAATTTTTGGATGATTTTCCCTTTTTATTTTTTTAACTTTATACATTCCCAATATGAACAAAGGACACGAGGTGTAATCATCGCTCGCTTCATTTTTACAGTTTGGATTTATACACATTCCATTTGGCGCAGCAATAATTTCTTTGGCATCTTTGTTATCAGTTTGACTAATATTTTCTGTTGGAAAGGTATCCGTTTCCATTTTGTCGTCAGCTTAAATAGAAACAATTAATTCATATATTATATAGTGAAAAAAATAATAACTTTTAAATGCTAAGTTTTACCTGGTGGTATTGGAAGTAGTTCTGCCGGCCTCTCTGGTTCGTCTTCGTCACTATCGAGAGTAAAAATTTCAGTGTCCTATAAAATAAATATAAAACTTATTAATATATAAATCATCGTTTTTTATATTGATGGCTAAAAATTTATGATCGAATATAATAATTTGGAAATATTTAGTGAAAAAAGAATTTCATCATCATCATCGGTGCAACAGCCCGATTGTAGAGCCTTGGCCTCATCCGACTACTTTTTCCATTTTAACCGGTGTGCCGCCGCGACGCTCCTTCTTCCGGTAAGTTTCAACGATGTGATGTTCTTATGTACACAAGTCCAACCACTTCAGCCTTCGTCTTCCTTTCCTCCGGGAACAGGAAAGCTTGTTAATCATAAGCGTGACTGGCCCACCGGAGTCTGGCCACTCTGACAACAGCTGTGACCAGTATATCCCTGTATAGTAGGTACAGCTCCACGTTGCTTCGTATATGCCATTCTCCGTCGTCGAATATGGCTCCAAATATTCATCGAATATGGCTTCGTATCTGCCGCAAAGAGAAAATTAGGTCAGTCGTTGACCTTCGAGGGCGGAATCCGCACTGATAATCCTCCATTCCTTTGGTATAGTATCTTGAAGAAAACTTTCTACGCGGCATTCAACAGAGTTATTCCCCTATAGTTGGAGCAGTGAAAAAAGATCGTAATTGAAATGTATGACTCGACTTACATCTTCCATATTCGTATCCACGTTTCGTTGAACAGTAGAAATTGTTATTTCGGCAGTATTTATTCTCATTGCAGCAGTTTGCTGAAATTTAATTGATTAAAATAAAAAATGTGACGTGAATATATTTAAGTATTAACATTTTTAGTCGTACTTTAGGACACAACGCAGGCAAACCAGATATAACACTGGCTCCGGAGTTATTATCACAAGATATAACAGAAGGCTGCGTTTGACCACTGATAGACGTCACTTCTATTGCCGATGGTATACAAACTGTAACAGTACCATCCATCGGTTCGGGCTCAGTGTTCAAAGTAACAACATTTTTCTTATTAGCTTCTGTAAAAACATAAATATATTACTGCCCAAACTTACATGTAATGCAAATATAATAAACCATTTATAAATACCATCGGATTCGGAAGAGCTTTCATCTAAATCAACAATATCCAGTAAAACTTGTGCTGTTTTTGGACTTTTATCAACTACCGGACGATTAGGTCGTAAAATTTTTTCAGATTTCCGTAATTTAGGTTTAACTATCTCCTTGGGACTTTTACCTTTAGTATCAAGAATCGCTTTATCTTTTTGTGAAATTTCATCATCAGATAAATCAATTACTTCTATATTTGCAGTCTCTTCACTTTGATTTATGGAAGAAATTACTTCTGTTGTTGAGGATATAATATCTTTCAATTCTGCCAAATCTACTTTTATTTGCATTATATCATCTATGGCGGGAGTATCATTTATTACGTCGATTTGAATAGTCGCGATGGAATCTTTAATTTCATCAGTATCCATGGGAACAGCATCTCTATCTATAATTTATGAATATATTAATATACACACCTGATTCTCTTTTTGTACGAGGGTAAATTGCAGATTGCAATGCAAAAAAGATAGGATGCAAAAATAAAAATGGTGGATATATTGTTATTTTAATAATTTATACGAGCAATTAAAATAGGCAGATAAATATCAAATATATTTTTGTCAAATCAGTGTAAAAAATTTAAACGTTCCATTTTCTCATTTCTCATCAAATGTACATAAATATAGGAACATGAAAATGATACTAAGATTTAGCAGAACACTTTTGATCTATGTTTAAATTTTTAGCAAAAAAATGAATATACAAATAAATACCTAGGATTTTCTTATTTTTATCAGCGTTTTCGAACGAGTCCATAGGGTCAGCATTATCAAGTTTATTTTGATCGTTTAATATTTCTATTGCCATGTTGAGTTCATTATTTAATTTTTCTAAATCTTCCTTGGTTGCTTCAATTGTATTTTGATTATCTATACTAATATTATTTTCTTTAATTATGTCTTTAGGTATGTCCTCTGGCAAATTATTTATTTCAATATCCATTTGTACAGATGAGCTAGGCTTTGAGATATCGGCATCGGTAGTTTCAGGAATAACGGGAATATCATCGGTGGTAGCTAAGCTAACAACATTCATAATGATGTTTTCTGTTGAAAAATCAGCAACAGTTGCACTGTTTTGTGAAACATTTTGTGTATCAATTTCATTATTTTCAGGTTCCTTTTCGTCACTGCTTTCATAGCGCAATTCAAAATCATCGTTGATGTCAATCTCATCATCGTGCTCATCTGAATTATTTTGATCTATATTGGAATAATCTTGTTGTTCATTCTCAGAATCGTTTTCTCTGTCAAAATAACAAAACAAACATTAAATCTAACCAAGTAAACACTAATCTGTTGACCGATAATTGGTCTAGCCTCGATACTTTCGCTCACTTCTTTTTTCCCATGATGAAAGAATTGCTATTGCGTGATAGGGTTAATAATCACATGCGACTTGTGACTCGTTATTAACAGATGACGCCTAGAAAAGAGGATAACGAATACCAAGGCAAACCCCCTTCTACTTGCCTGGACACAGTCGAGGGTAAAATTCGATACCAACAAGGTAGAAGATGTACGTCTAATGCCAGCAATGACCAAGAGAGGGAAACTCTTTACAAAAAACCGCGGTATTGGACACGAAAGGGGAGCCCTCACGTCACGTGTGAGACTCAGGTTCCTTTGACCTTGATTGTCATTCGAGAGTTTGTTAAAGCCCATGCCCTCAGCGAGTGAGAGCCTTGTGGCTGGCAGATGATGATGATGATATAGATATACTTGAATAGATGAATTTTATTTTCAATTGACATTATTATTATTGCTAATATTGTTTACTATTTTTACCTTACTTCATTTTGTTCAAGACTTCAAACTGTTACCTTTCATCGGGTTGATTGCTGTCGGGAGTGTGAACACTTCCTGGAGTATGTGGTTCTTCATCTTCGGGTTCGATGTCATCATCACTATCATTTCTATCGCGACAAACGGCTTCTGCTAATAATCCCAAAGAATCCAAGCCAGTTTGAAGTGGAACTGATCCACAAGTTTCATCGTTAGTGGAGGTTTCTGAAATTGGATATCTAGAATTATGGTATAAAAAGTCGACGTATACGGCACACATATAAGAGATGGCTAGGGCAACAATTTAACTCACTCCACGTTCTAAATTTAAAACAAACTAGAGCATGATTGCCATTATTTAAATAAATAAAGACTGTTCGGCACGTTGATAAATAATATTTGGTTGTTTTTGGGATGCGCACGTGAAAGGTTTGCTATTACTAGCGTACATCAAAACCTCGTTATAGCAAATAAAATTCTATTACAATATGGAAACAAATATCCATAGAATGCGTTTCAACATGGATCATTAAAGTCGTGCAACATCGGTTGATTCTGAATATGACAGTGACACATGAATCCATCATAGAAATAGTGCAAATCTATAGGGTTCAGAAAACTTAGTTTATTTATTAACAGACATTTGACGTTATCGGTCGCATCCTTTCCCATGTTATAAGATGATGTATGAATAAATAATTAATAATAACAGTTAAATTATTTAATTGTTATTTTGTATTATAATTTTGAGTTATAAATAAAGTATAAATACCATTTTCATTCTTATTATTAGGGTTTTCATTTGAGGGTTTGATAACAGTTGATGAAGTATCTTCCTTTTCTTTCATCTGAGCATCAACGTTTGTATCTTCCATCATAAGCTATATTTAAGGTATATAATAAGAAATCAATTATATTGAGAAATATTCATCCATCACACAGAAAAAAAATCGAAGTAACTTTAAACATATGGATTGTTCGTGTAGAATTGAATTATGATTAATTTACAGTAAAAATATTACACCAAATGAATTTGTTTATAGATTTAATTAATAAAATATGATAAACACTGTTTTGGCGGTATTTCGAAGTAGGGTTAACTACAAAAAATAAACATATTATCATGGAAAGGAATGATAATAAAATACATATTTTGAGTAAGTCACTAAAGTTAACATAATTGTGTTCATAACTATAGCAATCATAAAATATACACACCGGGCTAGGCGGGCCGGGCGCCATAACAAACAGGCACTCACGACATTTCGACGGAAACTAAACAAGCATATCAACGACCATAGCCAAATGTGACATTTGCAATTATTTTTAAAAATTGATTAACAAAAACCTTATATTAGAATTTTAGTGTGGTTTAATTACCTAAATATGAATTAACAAATCATATTTTAATATTTGATGTGTTATAATGATATAATAATAATATCAATTAAATATTTCCAAAGGGGGATAAATTGTGCTAATAATTTTAATACTAAAAATAAAGCCATTACAATGGTGAATGTATATATATCTTATATACGATTTTGTCAAAAAGGCGATTCAATTAAAATAAATATGAATTGATATATGTACGTCCATATTTATTTTAATTCATACTTCACCCGTGCCTGAGAAATGTGGCAACGTGTATAACTCTTTTAAAGTTTCAAAAGGTAGGTATCGAGTGTCGCGTGCCGGTATTAGACGTGGTGGCGATGGCGGTTGGGCACAATCGTAGTTTCTACGGAGCTATGAGGAGCCAGGCCGCTATCCAGGCCAATTCAGTGACGTGTGTGCTGGTGAGGTGCCCGTAGCACCCGATCTGACCGTAATAAATACGAATTGGCCATAACCTCGTCTGATTATTATTGTTACAATCCGCGCGTGACAGCTCGATTCCCGGTTTTGGCTGGCGACCTGACCCACCTGAAGAGTTTGCATAACCTGGAGAACGTTCGTCTACAGTCAGCGACATCATGACCGAGACGGAGGTGTCCTCCAGGTGGCAAAGACCCCGCCCCAGGTTATAAGACCACTGTTTAGTTTTTTTTTTTAGTTTTAGGTATTCCCGTGGCTCAGGAAACAGGTAACAAGATCGACTATACCAGAGGTTCTGCAATCTTTTCGGTTTGCGGCTCCCTAAAACATCAGATTTTCCGCGGCTCCCTTTATCACATCAGATTTCTTTTATCAAAATTGTTGACCTTCTTCAGAAAAAAAAGTAAGCAAAGGCGCAAAAATTTTTAGAATTAGGAATTCCAACAAATTTGCCGAATTGTTTTAATTGAATATTTCGCGGCGCCCTTGTGACGACACCGCGGCTCCCTGGGGAGCCGCGGCTCACATTTTGGGAATCCCTCGACCATACTATAGGGTTGTTCCATAAATCTTTGCGATTTTTGTTATTTGGATGGAAAAAAATATAAAATAAATTGCGTTATAATTTTAATTAATAATGTATTTTTCACCTTTTTATGCAAACATTTTTTACCTTTTGATAATTGTTTTTTATCTATTATCTAATTAAAAAATAATTAACTTTTTAAAGCAATAAATAAGTCAGGCTCGTTTTTAATATGCATTTTTGTTTTATATTGTTTTTCTCTTAAAAGACGTAGAAAGAAAATGGATCTAAAAAGATTATAGTCGCTTGGGGCAACAATGTGCAGATAATATGGTGGGTGAGGAGGAACTTCCCAAGATAATTCATTGATTTTTTCTATCGTCTTTTTCAAAACGTGTGGGTGAGCGTTGTCCTGGTGTAAAATTACCCTTCCTCAATTTACAAGGGTTGGGCTTTTTAAAGTCAGAGCCTCTTTCAAACGATCTAGCTGAGCACAATACGTATTTGTTGTAATTGTCCGCCCATGATCCAACAGCTCATAATGAATCACGCTCTCTATATCCAACGAATTGCATAATATAATCTTCCTAAATTGTAATCCTGTTCTTGGATTAGAAGCTGGGGATTGATTGGCACTCAACCACTGCATCTTGCGCTTTGTGTATGTACTTATACAACACGATTCAAAAATGATTCATCCTGTTCTCTAATCATTAATGATTGGCATATAGAGATGCGCCTGATGTCAGGACTGTGACCGTCGTCCTCCGGGTTATCTAGGCTGTTCGAATACGGGTCGAATACCAAAGACTGTCTAAATATACAGAAAAAGAAATAGGGGGATATCAGTCCGGATTCCGCCCCGGGATGTAAACTACTGACAAAATTTCGGATTACGGCAGATTTTGGAAAAAAACGCGAGAATTCAACATTGGCACGCACCACCTGTTCATAGATTTCAAATCCGCATATGACACAGTTTACAGGCCCAAGCAATACGAGGCGATTAGGAGTCTCAATATTCCACTCATTTTGCACTCGAATAAGACACTACGGCGTGGAAAGAACAGGCACTATTCTTCATAAATCGGTGCAGCTTCTTGCCTATGCGGACGACATAGACATTGCCAGATCTCGGGCGGCTCTCGAGGATGCATGCCAGCGAATAATCAGAGCGGCAATTGGCATGGGACTAAGGATCAACGAGTCCAAGACACAATACATGCCCATATGCCAAGGACGAAACCTCGAACCCTTGAGTCGAAAAGTACAGCTTCGATGCCATCCAGGAATTCACATATCTCACTTATTAGAAATAACAATGAAGACAATTTGGAAGTACGAAGAAGAACCATGCTGGAAACCCGGTGCTACTTTGGACTTCAAATTCAAGAGGATAGATGTCATTAAATTAATTAATTCCATCGCGCCAAACTAACTACATAAATATTTTATAAAACACGTGGGGTAATGAGTCACTTCCTCTTACATACCCCCTGGCCATAAAGAATATCCTGAATTCATAGTTTTCGTCACTTAGCTCAATCGCGGTTAACTTAAGTTATTGATAAAATATACATGTTACCAAAAAAATTTTTGATGATTTTATTGAAATATATATTACATTCACAATTTTTATAATTGAAATTATGTAGTTGGAAATATTTTTTTTCATTTCCATATACGTTTTAATTTCTTGGTACAAATTGAAGATAGATTCCTTCTTTCGTTGTTGGTGATAAAGAAAGCGTCTGCCACGTTAGTGGTACTTGCGTCATGGAACATCTTTTCACAATAAATCTTCTAATTATATGGATCATTCCTATTCTTGATTGCATTCTTCCAAATCTTTCTCCTGTCATGTTAATTAATTAATTATTTTTAGAGAAGTTAGGAATATACGATACATGTTTAAAAAAATACCTATACAAGAACGAGGTCCTTCGCCAAATGGAAAGAATGTGAACGGTACCATATGTTCCGACCTCTCGGTGTTAAATCGTTCCGGAATGAACTTTTCAGGCTCTGGGAAAAAATCTGGATCCCAGTGAAGTCCCATCATTGGAATATAAACAATTGTACCCTTTTCGATAACGGCCGAAGAATTGGGAAATTTATAGTCTTTTGTGCAAGTTCTATCCAAAAATCCCAGGGGCGGATATTTTCGCAAAGTTTCTGCAATGAAATAATTTCAAGATATAAATTAAAGCTTAATTTGGGTATATACGTACATACAGAGGGCGAAATAAACCTTTGAAACACATATCCAAATACGGAATTTCTGCGAGAGATTCATACGTTATTTCATCATTGTTCTTGGCTAAAACTTCTCGAACCTCTTTAGCTAATTTGTCCTAAAATATTTTAACGAAGGATTATTAAACATTAATTATGTTTATATAATAAATTATTATAAATTACTTGTATTTGGGGATGAAGGGCTAATTCGTAAAGTAGAAATGACATGGTTGTGCTCGATGATTCATTTCCTGCTGTAAAAAATACAGCAGCCTGAGCAACCAAGCTGTCTCCAGAAAATTCTAAAACAAGTAAATAATAAAATTAACCGAATTTAACATTTATAGTCGATCGATAAAATTATACTTACTAATTTCATCGTCGCTCTTTGTTTGATCCTTCAATCCAATTAATGTTCCTATCAAATCATTGCGTGGCTCCTTTGTTCGTTCTCTTTCCTTGACAGTGTTCCAAAATACTTCTCTGATCCAATCGGCACAGTCGTCTTCGAACACTTTACTCCTAAAACACCAGGATTGATGTATTATACCTTTTTTTGGTCACGATACGCCAGTTTGATTACTTACTTTAGGTATTTTGCTACTTCCTGGAGGAAGAATATGGATATGAACCTTATGGATCTTATCCATCTGAAGTCGAGTAACTTTTTTCTGAATATATTAAAAGGAGCCTCTACGTCATGCAACGCATTAGCCTTTAAACCATACGCAGTGGTTGCGATTACGTCCGTTGTGAACCTGGCGGAAGTATCCTTCATCTCCATGGGTTCACCGTTGGATCTCGCAATACATTCCTCTAAATCGTTGCCAATCTCGTTCATCAAGCCGAACATGGACTTCATTTTCGCAGACGAAAATAGATGAGTGAGCTTGACTCGCATATATTTCCAATGCGGATTCTTTCCGAAGAATAGATTGTCCGATCCCAATGGGTCGTAGTTGCGGTCTGCATTAGTGCTTCGGTCCGCAAAGTGAGCAAAGTCCTTGACCAATACAGATTTTATCAGTTGTGGCGAATTGACGACTATGGCTGGTCTCCTAAACACCCAAATTCCGATGAAATCGGCTGCTTTGGATTTATCGTAAATTTCTTTGAACATATTTCCGACGTCGGAGCGTAGAAATGCCCAGTTTCCGAAGTTACCGACGACCGGCGTCGGTTTAATAAACGGAACCCCTTTCTTTTTCCAGTAATCATAAGTCCATGTGAAATATACGTACAGGCCCAGAAACAACGTAGCGACGACAGTCGTTATATTAATAGCCAGATTGTCGGAAAATAGCCACATTTCTGTAATCAAATTGTTATCATGTTTAAGATGTCCTAGTGAATTATGCTATGAAACGAGCTGAATTCAAACAAACATATATAATATTTAATTAGCATATTTTTCATCACTAATCATGAAGTTAATTTAAATAACACGTCTTCAAATTTGATTTATGTGTCAACAAATTATAAACTTTATGCATTATCGTTCTACAATGATAACACGATTATAAATGATTTATTATTAATGTCACGTTAAAAAGTATTCCTGATACGTCTTATCATTTTACATACAATAATTTTTCCAATAACGGATGACGACACCTTCTTAAAATAAAGATATAATTCATTTATTAATCCATGGTTAAAAATTTTTATTTAAAAAGAGAAAAAAATAATTCATAGTAAATAATATAAGAGTATTCCAGAGGCAAAAAAATAAAACTCTTTAATTTCAACGAATATTAATATCCGAGCAGTAGTCCCCAAACTCAATAAGATTATGAGCTACTTTCGGAAATTGAAATTGTCTGCTGAGCTACTCATACATATTCCCATTTACCTCCCACAGTATAAAAACGTATTTAAAAAGGATTGTGATTTAAAAAAAATATATTATGCGAAAACGTTAGGACCTCGCGGACCACTAAATCCTAATTTTATTCTGCTGACCACCAATAGGATTTTTTACTGTTAAATAAAATGCACCTAGTTAATAATAATAACACCAAGTTTTTCATTTTTCTCTAATAGATCTTTTAATATAAATCCTACATGTCACAAACTTTTTGTATTTGTCTAATGAAGTTTAAAGAATTAATATTATAAATAACCGTTGACTTTTATTGTCCGCAAATGAGAAAAAAAACAATAATATTCTCTTCTGTTGCCACGGACGCGATTATTTTTCACGTTCGCATTCGGTACGATATGCAAGTGCGAGTAAAACCGTCCTAGTAACACATGCGGTGGCATCGATGGCAATCGACCAAATTATGAAGCATTTCATGAATAACTATTTTTATTGTTTGAATAATTCTTAGTAGGTTTTAAGGGAGCCGTAAACCGAAAAAGATTGGGAACCTCTGGGTTAAAGTGACGGGCGCTAGTGGTGCATAGGAATTCTTATATCCTCCTGGTGCACACACAAAAGTGAGACCATGTGGTATTATATCCATTGCTGACTGTCTTTCTCACCTAAGCGGCGATACAAATTAGCGAGAGAGAGAGACAAATTATATGGCGAAGTTCCCATCGTAATACATCGCTGACTTCTTCTGTATTTTACTTAGAAATTAATTTTTCGCCGGCAACTTGTTTAGCATTTCGTTGAAATTTAGTTCGGAGGCATATTTATAAAAAATATCATAATATATCCTAAGCGAACTACCTCTTGGCGACCAATGTATCTGACGAATTACGTAATTATTTATAGGTTTTCTATCAATTTATCTTAATTAATGACAGAATTAAGCTGTATTTCGAAAAAAAATACGATTAATAGGATACAGCATTCAATTCTTTAAGATTCATTATATTAAATGTACGATGAATGACGTAAAAAGATTAAACTACGATTCTACGTCTTTTAATTTTAGAATTATTAGCACGATAAATAGTTTTTTGATTTATATGTGAAGTTTAAATGTTCGGGATACAGCAAGATTGCTTTCCAGTTGTAATAGTGATTTATTTTAAACTAGAGAGTAATTATAAACAAATTATATATATTAAATTAGATTACAATATACAATAAGATTAGTTTTAATTATTTATATCAAAAATATACATACTTGCTAATATTTAAGATCTGACCGCAGCGGTATAATCTCAATACGCAACTAACCAATCATTAACATTGAATAAACTAAGGAAAACATATCTAACAGATAACCTTTTGCGAATGTTCTCGCAAATCTTATATGGGGATGTAATCAATCATTCTCAAAATATAAAGTGAAATAATTATTTGCGATTGACGAATTTGTGATTGTGATTGATTCAGTCAATAGCATAAAACAGTTATTTAACCAATGTATAAGTAACTTTCAATAGGATACATCTGAATAATTAATTTATATAAATAATTTTGAATTGAATATTATTATGTAGACATTTTGAATCCAACTCTCAATATCTTAATTGATAATCACACTGATTCAATCTACTGGATAAATTATCTACTAGTTTATGCACGAGCTGACTTCTGACTTGACCTTATTATTGAAATAAATCCGAGAGTATGTATTTCCAATATTATGTGCATTAGTTTCTACGTCATTTATGATATATTCTCCTTTTAACTTATTAAATATCAGATGAACCCGATGGTACACCTTCTTTCGTTATTAAAGCATGTCAAGGTGGATTAATAGAGCCGCATGACTAAGGTGCTACGTATGTGATGAGAATTTCTCAAGACGAAGCCCAACATTTCGACGATCTCATACACACGTCCGATACATGTAAACTAAATTTTAACTTGGAATCAAACAAAATACAGTGGAACCTCTCATAACGAGCATAATTCGTTCCAGAATCTTGCTCGTTGTGTGAAACACTCGTTAAGCGAAACTAATTTTCTCATATAAATCAATATAAAACACGATAATGCGTTCCATGCGAAATATTTTTTTTACGGTTATTCAAATAAAATTACATGCTTATAAATATTATGTTAAAGATCGTAACAACCTGGATAAAAACATTTTTAAGAATCGAAACTAGCTTATTATTTATTAATTTATGACAAATAATTAATTCTTTTTTACTAGAAAGCTGTCTAGACACATTTGTTTTAGCCGACTCTTTAAAATTTGGTGAAAATGTGACACAGCGTTATCATTGAATATGTTTGTAGCACGCATAGCCACCTCCTTAGCTACGATGTTTCAATGTACGATGAAAACAGTTTTCCCCATGCTTTCAGCATTTCTCTTTATTGCGTCAGAAGATTGTTTCTCTGCTACTTCCTCTTCCTACAAACTCTCCTTCATAACTTCTTGCTGTGAAATACGATCCAACACACACAAGTGCATCATACGTTTGTGACTTCCCCTTTTTGCGTCACTCGTTATACGAAATGTCGCTCGTTAAGGGAGCAATTTTTTCACTTTTTTGTTTGCTCGTTATGCGAATTACTCGTTATGCGAGGTGCTCGTTAAGTGAGGTTCCACTGTACCTAGATCTTTAACAGACGATTGCTTAGGAAGAGTTACGTTCCCAAGACTGTAATTAAAGATGATGGGCTCTTTTGATCTAGAAAATGACATTGTTTGACACTTTCCAATACTTAATGGTAGACGATTTAGTATTGACCAATCGCGCAAAGAATCAATGTCCAGCTGCAACGAAAGGGCATCTTCCACTGAAATAATAGATCGGAATACCGGAAGGTGTATTGTAAGCATACGATGTTTGGGAGTCGTATGTCACATATTGTTTCCTCTCTGTAAGGTAACTCGAGAAGAAACGTACAAAGATTATCCGATAACCCAAAACTATCTAGTTTCAAAATGAATCTAGCATGATCGACTTTATCAAACGCTTTTTCAAGGTCCGGCCGATCGTTTTGGTTTTAATTTATCAAAATCATATTGACTGACTTAGACACAATGTCGATGTTTAGCTGTGGTGCATTCAAATAGTAGGATGACAAACTAATATCGCGGTCAGTATAATGCCCGGGATTGTCGAATACTGACTGGAAATATCCAGAAAAGGAATTGGCAATTTGTTGGGAGTTATGTAAAGTAACACCATCAAATACTATGAACTTTGATACAGAGTCGTCCGTTCGTTTTGCGTTAATGTAATTCCGAATTTTTTTTGGAAATTCCATCAAACGCTGCTCACATAGCAACATGCAGTTGCGATGGTCCTGGTGAACCGTCGCCCTATACTCTGGGTCGGCGGACCGTTTCCACGCTCTGTGATTGAATATAAAAAAGTATTAATTTTTTTAGAGAAAGCCTTGCTTTATAGGGAGAAAATCCGCCGCAGGGTATACTCATACACTTTGGCCATGTATGTATAAAAAATAAACACACACGTCTAATTTAATATTAACTGAATACAATGAAAGTATTTGAGAATAATGCGATTTGTAAAAAACTAATGTATGTAAATTGTAATCAATTATACTACATTTGCGGAAGTGACCGAAGTATAATTGAAGCCAAAATGTCAATCGAATATTCGTCGTTAACTTTTCAGCCGAATAATACCTATCATAACTTAAATAAACCGCTGTGAAAAAATATTCGTTCAGAATGATTGACATTGTGAACGGAAAATGTATGTACTTTTTTTTTTTATTATTTGAAAATAATTGGTAAAATTATATTTATTAAATGTTTAAGTAAAAAATAAATTAATAAAGAGATTATTGTATTTCAGCAACTTCTATCCAGGAGTTTTATAGCAAAAAATGCATATTTATAACTGGAGCTACTGGTTTTTTGGGAAAGGGTGACTATTACCATACTCATTTAATATGTCTTAGTATATTCATATAGTATATAGCATTTTATTACTTTTTTAGTGTTGCTCGAAAGATTGCTGGCGTTATTTTATGATTTGGACGTAATTTATATTTTAATAAGAGCGAAAAGGGGGTGTCTTGCACAGAAGCGATTAGATGCTCTTCTCGAATGCCCGGTAAGATATTTTATAGTGACGATATATGTGTATTATGAAATACGTAAATATTAACCTGCGATTTTTGCCAAGATTTTTTCCAAGCTTCCAGAAAATTGGCAAAAAAAGGTAATTCCGATCGAGGGAGAAATGGGAGAATCAAACATGTCCATGTCGGAAGAAGATCGTTCGCTTTTAATAGACAGGGTCAACGTTGTGTTTCATTGCGCAGCAACGGTCAGGTTAGTGAATGTAGCAATTTAACCTAGCCGCGCCGATGGGGTCTATTTGGGACCCCATGTTTTTGATTTTTCTCGAATAACTCTTTTTAACATCACGCATGTGCAAGTGCGAGTGAATTCCGTTTTTTTAACATTTTTTTTAAATGCCAATAAATAATAGTAATAAGTTTTTTTTCAGAAAAAAATATTTAATAAAAACCTAATTAATTATGTATTTCGTCTAGTCAAATTATGTATAAATATGAACATTGAACAAGTCAGATATTGATAAAGAATTCATCGATATCTTGACTTGAAATGCGTGGGGTCTATTTTCATACAAATTTCAGATTCGACGAAAAACTCGATACAGCTATCAAGATTAACGTCTTCGGAACAAATCACATTGTTGCTCTCTGCAAGGAAATGAAAAATCTTAAAGTAAATCTAATGAAATTCGGTTAATGTCACTTTTTTTTATAAAAACCAACAATTTTCTAGGCATTGTTGCATGTATCGACTGCGTTTTCCAATTGCGATAAAAGTTACCATATCGAGGAAAAATTTTATGAGCCCGGAATGAATATAAACGAAGCAATAACATTTTTAAACCTCTCCGATAGAACGACCTTGGATGTCGTAACCCCGAGGTATGTCGATACAATAAGTACTGTTATATATATACATAGATTTTGGCATTAATGCTCGTTTGCTCCAGGCTGATCAAGAACTATGCAAACACATATGCGTACACTAAATCGGCAGCTGAGGACATTTTCAAAAACGAGGCAAAAAATTTGCCGGTAGCAATATTCAGGCCGGGAATTAGTAATTTTTTATAATTATATATCATTTTATGTCTCAGAATTGTAATTTTAAAAAGCCAATTTGATTATTTTCAGTTACCGGAGCGACCGATAAATACTCGTTTCCTGGTTTCGTAGATAACTTTTACGGACCTTCTGGGATGGTTTTGGGAGTCGGAATGGGTGTTCTTAAGTAAGACATTATAATCTCTGACATAGCATTTTTTATATATATTACTAATACACTTACTGTTGATTCATAGAACAATAAGGTTTTGTTCAAAAACATTGTCCCACATGATTCCTGTGGATTATTGTGTAAACGTCATGCTAGCAGCCACTCACGATATTGGACAGAGGAAGTAAGCATTTTCAATTTATGATTATTGTTAATAGTGATAATATTATTCTTGGTATTTTAATTTAAGGTACGACACTCCGCCAATATACAACTATACTCCTCCTCTTAAAGACGAAATAAATTGGCAAGATTTTGTTAATTATTGTCTAGAAATTGGAGTAGACTATCCTACATCTGATGCCATATGGTAAAATATACAATAGCTTTATATATAGAACTTCGAACAGAAACTGAACTGAAAACCATTATATTTGTCGGAGCTAAAGCTGGAGCTGAACCGAAAAAAATATCTATTTATTTCAGTTCAGAATCAGTTTCATGTTCAAAACTTCTCTAGTATAAAATTTATTCCACTTAACAACAGAAATAGCTTAGGTGAAAATACATTGGAAGATATTTTAATAGTTTAACAATTTCAATGTCTTGTAACATGCATATATTTCGATAATGGAAGTTAACCGCCACTCAGCTAAGTTAGTAGTCGGATAGGTGTCCGACAAACTATGAATTCAGGGAGTTCTTTATAAAACTGACCAGGGGTATGTAAGAGAAAGAGACCCATTACCTCCGCATATAAAAATATTTGTGTAGGTAGTTTGGGGTCTTGGAATTATTTAATTTAATGCAATCTTTCCAGCATTGAATAAATACAAATAATATAAATTCCAATCCAACTGAAATAATGAACCAGTGTCGTGGTTTGACACTGGGGGGAATATTAGTGTGAGAGACTCATTCCACTTGCATCTTTAGAATCTTTATCAAATCTTTATATGTATGAATGGCGCTTTGGAATCTTTCTGTTATGCCGTACATTCATCATAGTCAAATAAATAAAAAAATATGCACAAAAAGTTTAATAAATTATATTATTATTATGTAACACACAGGCTTAACACATTGTCTACGGGGAACGCGGATTCCACGACAAAAGCGTTTTTACGTGTTTCTGGGGGGCGCAAATCACACGCTAGCCGACGTTTTATTTTTCAAAAAAATATTTCAAACCTTGAGATATTGGGCAACTGCGTCAAGTGAAAATAAATCCATTCATTTTAAATATTTTATGGCTTTTTACAAGAAGGAATTTTATATATATTTATTATTTACTTGTTACTTATTTCTTTAAATATAAGCCATTTTGTATGCCTTCATTAGTTAGTTATAAACGAAACGTTACCGGAAAAGCAACAAATTTTATTTAATATTCGTGATTGTGTGACAGTTTTTGTTGGACAAATGACAAATTTTATTTGGAAAAATGGAACACTCACTCAGAGATTCACCGTGGCAACATTCGGAGCTATAAAAACTGTTGTAGATAATAAATATATATAAATAATAATATTCAACATCCAAATTTTAAAGACCACTTATAAATCATGTTTTATAATAATTTTAAGTTTGTGGTCGAGGTAAAAATATATTTTAGGCATTTACTATCCAGTAAATATTGTAGTTGGATTAGTTTAATTTTCAGCTCATTATGTTGATTAATAAAAAAATTAGGGGATTTTAAGTAAAAAAACGACGTTTCATCAAAAATGTTTGAACGGGATTCGCCACGTAGGCAATGTTAACATTAATTAACTATTATTATTTATATTATTGTGCATACTAACATGTTATAGTTTTATTTGATTTTTTAATATGCAGGTGGCCGGCAGTAAGATTGACAGAAAATAGCATATTGCACAATATTTTATTTTTATTCTTTCACATATTGCCCGCAATTTTAGTAGATACCTTGTTGAAAATAATCGGAAAAAAGCCAATGTAAGTCGAGACTCAGCTATTTTTGAAAATTAATTATTATTAATGACAATTAGGTTTACATTTTTGTAGGTTATTAGGTATCCAACGAAAAGTCTATAAAAGCCAGCTTGTTTTAGAATACTATTTAAGACGCAATTGGACCTTTCAATTAGATGGAGTAGTCGACCTTTGCTCTCGACTATCTCCAAAAGATCAGGAATATATTTATATGGATATGACGAGTTTTAATTGGAAATCATATATATACACATTTATACATGGGCTAGGTGTGTACTTGAAGAAAGAAGACCCCACTCGATTGCTTCAGAGTAGAAAACGCTTACAAAGGTAAACAGAGTCAATTTCTTTAAATCTAATTTAGTGGTATTTATATATTTTTTAAAAAATATTCGTTTTAGGTTGAAATATATTCATTATATAACAATAATGATTTTGGCGGCAATGGGCCTTTATTTTACATGGAATTTATTGGAAAATTGTTTTCAACGTATTATTTATAATATGTAATTAATATTCAGCATTTACAGTAATACAAAGTATGTTAATAAAATATTGTATTCAATTTAGAAACTATTTCATTTACAACCTCTAAACTATAACCAAAATTTACTTATTTCAAATCAATCATTTTTACTTGAAGTAACGAAATAATTAACCTAATTTGTTTGGTTTAAATGGAATAGGTTTAGGAATGGGCCCAAAATGTACGCATATACTAAACGATATGTTAGTCACAATTTATTCTGGAGTGCTTTCTCATTTGCATTTCTTTCTGGAGAAAATAACGTTTTATTTGGTTTTCGCTTCAGTTCAAATTGACTATATTGGAAAAAATAAATGATTTCTATTGTATAAAATTTTTATACACCGATGCCGATATTTTTTTCGGTTCAACTCCGATTTCCGTTCCGAAAAAATAACGGTTTTCGATTAAGTTTTCTGATTTGAAGCCCCGATTTTCACTGAGTTCTTGCAAATTTTCTTATTTCAAATTCTACTAGTGTGTCGGGGAAAAATATTATCGTCAAGATCTTTGTTGACATTTAATATTAAATGCTGTTGAGATGTTTGGTCTCATTGGCAATTTTTTACATCGATTCCGGTCCGGGGCGGGAGCCTTCCATGCCCTCCCCTTCGGTGCTGTATGTGTATAAGACATTAACATGAATTTTTAGATATTAGTAAATTAGGTTCGAGGTGAATATGATATAATGCCAATTAATATTAACTAATAATATACTTAAATATTTATTTTATGATATGCATAATACTTTGTATAATACATACACGCGAACTTTGTATGACTAAATTCGTGCATTTTCCCTAGGACTAGTATTTTAGTATTTTGCAGTTAAATAGATTCAGTATTTTGCATAAAATTACACAAAATTAATAATTCATAAATGAATAAATACATTCATAAAAAGGTCAACGAAAGTTCTACAAAATGAATAATACCGGCTAAATTAAATAACTTCGAATATATATTTAAATATTATACAAATTAATAATAATACTTAGAAATAAAAATAATAATTGAATACATTTTAAATTGAATATTTGTAGCAATTTAATATGGACACATTGAAAATGTCACGTATCTACAAACACCCTGTATATTTTAAAATAACGGCAGCCGCAAAAATCTATTATGTGCAAATGAATATAAAGTATTTTATTTTTCGATCGAAAATTTGGCAACAATTTTTTAAACGAATTATACACTCCGAATGAACGAATATAGACTTTTCTCTTCCTTGCTAATATAAAAATGTTGCACTTTTATTTTTTAGTACAATATACGTCAATATTTATATAAACATTCAGGAATTCCATTATATACATGGACTTATAGATCATTCGCACTCACCAAAAAAAATCATAAAAATTATTAAAACACTTTTACTTAAAAACTGATTTATCTTACAATTCACGACCTCCCACTGGCATACTATAGCGCATTAGTCTCTAAAGACGGTACGCGTACTCTAGGAGAACGCAAAATGATATTAATACTAAAGGTGGGCTAGATATTATATTATATAAGGTACAATTAATTATAATTTTCGTCTCACAGTATACGTAATTATATAATGTGTATGAGATCATCAAGAATGTTGGGCTTTGTCTTGAGAAATTCTCATTACTTACATAG
>JAGXCT010032702.1:0-20557 GCA_022495035.1 Philopotamus ludificatus
GGTGTCCTCCAGGTGGCAATGACCCGCCCCAGGGTTATAAGGCCACTGTTTAGTTAGTTAGTTAGTATAACGTTTAGTTTCTTCAGCGATTCTGTCTGTATCTTCTCGATATTGGCAAAACATCGTCTCATCATAATGTTTTCCTCTATATTCTGGAATTAGAAGAAGTCGTAGGAGTTCATGTTCGGCGAATATCGAGGTATTAAAATGCTGTTGTTTTTGGCTAAAAATCCCTTCCATAACATATTTTCGACAGTCGGCAATAAAGCAAGCCTCCAATATGGCTACCAATGTCATGATACGTCAGATACAAGTGTGTCAACACAAAATAATGTGGCAATTGGATTTATACGGCCTCTGAAATTCTGTCTATATTTTATTTAAACCTCGTACATCATCTCGGGTTCAACGGCATCAATTTCCTGCACGATCCTTTCCTTGAAATTCCCGAGAGATCGATGATGATGTCAGAGAACTTCACGTATCGGTCGTACCGTACATTTAGCTATGAATTTATCACAGTTTGTGGTTAACAGCTGTTGAGTTCCGTTATTATTGAAATTGTTTGGTTTAGAGGCAAAAAATGACTAAATGGCAGTTTTTTACATCGTAAGAAATCCGAGGGAGTGAAATCTGGTCATGTTTGATTGTATTTTGTCATCAATCTCTCTAATTGTGGATGGTAAACATCTGCATTATCATTTCATCCTTTGGCAGCAGACGACATCGTTTTTCTCGATGCAATCCAACTTGAGCCTTTCTATTTGGTCATTGCCTTCGGCGCAACAGTCCTATTGTAGAGCCCTGGCCTCATCCAGCACCCTTCTCCATTTTATCCAGCCCGCCGCCATGTCGCTTTATCTTCCGGTAGGTTTCAATGATGCAGTGTCCCTCTATACATAGTCCAACCACTTTGGTCTTCCTTTCCTCCAGGTATAGGAAGGCATCATTGATACGTGACCGGCCCACCGGAGTCTGGCGCTCATCTTGTTTGTCAAAGTCCAACATTCGGATCTATATTTTAGGATGGGGCTGATGACGGTCATGTAGAGCTTGACTTTAGTTTTCTTTGAGAGGAATCTCAACCGTAGATGCTTTTGAAGTCCAAAGTAGCATCGTTTTGCCAGCATGGTTCTTCTTCGTACTTCCATATGGACATGTATTTTGTCTTGTTCTCGTTGATCCTCAACAATGGTTTACACAACAATTGTCTCATTATCATCATATTCGCATCGAACATCATTCTCCATCTCATCCGATCTGCCGCCACGTCGCTCCATCTTCCGGTCATGTAAGATGTGTTTGAGGATAGGAAAATGTCTTCTTGAAGTTAATCAATGCGGTGACGTAGTGGTCCTGGATAAGGACAAAGGCAGGAGTAGTGTTGGTTGGTTCTGTAGCGTGAGCCATCTTATAAAATCCCAAAATGCTTTGAATGTCTCAGGACAGCTAAGTGGATTTTTGTCAGCTTTATGGCCGCGATAGTAACGTTTAGCGGATACTGGGCTGCGGGCTGGCTCGCTTAGCGAAGATCTGAGCAAGCGCTCAACAGGCTGCACCTCTCTGCAGGCGCTGTTCACAGGTTCATCTGAGAAGATCCACTTCCTCGTTGTTTCCCTTGTCTTCACGACGCTCGTTTGTTTCTTGTTAATTACTTCCTTTAATTATTATAGTCTCTTGGTAATTATTTATCGAGCCCACTGCAACTTCGTCGTGTAAAACAAATCTATGACACGTGTAGGAACACAAAAATAAACGGCAAAAATGATCAGATTTTTCCTTATACAGTGGAACCTCTCATAACGAGCATAATTCGTTCCAGAATCTTGCTCGTTGTGTGAAACACTCGTTAAGCGAAACTAATTTTCTCATATAAATCAATATAAAACAAGCAAGATATTTTTTTAACGCTTATTCGATAAAATTGGTACTTATAAATTGTTAAAGAATAAACAACCTGGATAAAAACATTTTTTAAAATCGAAACTAGCTTATTATTTATTAATTTCGCAAATAATTAATTCTTTTTTACTAGAAAGCTGTCTAGAGACATTTGTTTTAGCCGACTCTTTAAAATTTGGTGAAAATGTGACATAGCGTTATCATTGAATATGTTTGTAGCACGCATAGCCACCTCCTTATTAGGAGGATGCTTCTCAATGTACGATGAAACAGTTTCCCATGCTTTCAGCATTTCTCTTATTGCGTCGGAAGATCGTTCCTCTGCTGCTTCCTCTTCCTCCAAACTCTCCATCATAACTTCTTGGTGTGAAATACGATCCAACACACACAAGTGCGTCATACGTTTGTGACTTCCCCCTTCTGCGTCACTCGTTATGCCAAATATCGCTCGTTAAGGGAGCAATTTTTTCACTTTTTTTTTGCTCGTTATGCGAGGCGCTCGTTAAGAGAGGTTCCACTGTATCTTTGATTGTCATCTGAAATATCGGACTGCGCTACTGACCAAGGAATTTAATTTTGTACCCGATAAAGAATCCCATAATTTATGCTCCTAAAATAATCATTATTATTAATTAATAAAAAGATCGCTTCCCAAACCGAATAAATAATTAAAATATATTGAATTTATCAATAAAATTAACTCAACCTCTTCTTACTCTCGCCTTCTTCCGATATCTCTTCCGAGTATCGGGTTTAAAAAATCCTTCCAATGAGAGGAGAAAATTCCGTAATATAATGACTAAGAGAACCAGGGGTTTCGCCTGATAGAAAACCCTGGTTCTCCAGGTTAGAGGTTGGAAGTGGGATTGACTGCCCTATTCACTATCTACATCCATTCCTCGCTTAACACGGTTTCAGTTTGGTCGTAAAATTTTTTTTTTATGATCAAATCTTGTTTTGTAGAATTCCACACAGCTGTGAGAATTTCCAAGAATAACGGTTAAGGTATATCTGGACGACAACTGTCCATTTTAAATGTAAAAAAAATAGTGCACCTAAAATAAATAGAACAATACATCAGACATTTAGTCTCTCGTTGCCCACTCTGTTGATCACGCGTTAAGTCGGAGCAGCTGATAAAATATTTGTTGATAACCTATCCTCTCTTTTTCATACATTTGTTAGTCTCGCTTAACACGGTTTCGTTTAACACGGTGATCTAGCAGAACCTATCTTCCGTGTTAAGCGAGGGATGGGTGTATTTATATCTACCTGATCTCTCTAAGGCCTTGGTCTCATCCAAGAGCATCCCCCATTTATGCGGTCGATTGCTGGAATGATATTGCCAATTAGCTTAGATACATAAACTACCGGACAGACTCAAAGCTATACTTCTATCGAGAGAGTACGCAGTTTAAATTTATCATAGTCATTAGCCAGAAAAATATAGTACAGGTAGACCTCAGCTTTCGCACATTCGACTTTCGCACAATTCGCTATTTCGCACATTTTTGAAAAAGCGTTTTTTGTGAAAAATTGTTTCCAAAAAGGCATGGCATAGTTATGAATGAAATGGAGAAATCTTTGTGTTATTGGATAAGTAATCAAAATCAAGAAATGGGTTGGGTTGGGTTGGGGTAAGTTGGGTTGGGTTGGGCCCTAGTACCCTCTGAGTACTTCAATGATTCAAGCTAAGGCTCTTAGTTTGCATAAAGATTGGAAGGCTAGATTAAACGAAGATTCTAACACAGTGTTTCATGCAAGTAACGGTTGGTTTTCAAATTTTAAAACAAGGTATTCTTTACACAATATCAAATTCACTGGAGAATCAGCTGATGCAGATGAAGAAGTTAATGAGATGATTGAATCTTATTCTGAACCCTTGACTAATGAATTTCTAATAGACCGACAAAGAACAAAAATAGTATACAAATTGAAAGTGAGGAAGAAGAACCAGAAGAAACCATCAAGATCTTGATAAAAAACATGGGGAGGCGAAACTGCGCATCTGCGAGGACATTTTTGAATATTATGGAAGAACTAATGGAGAACGTATATCTTAAGTACGTAGGGCGATCCATAATAGTACTGCATGTTACAGAACTCTCTATGAAGAAAAGAAGTAGTAAAGTACAACTAACCCTTGACAAGTTTATTAAGAGAATATATTTTTTATTTAATATCTACTTAGTTAGTACATATTATTATATGTACGTAAGTACAATTTTTGGTGTTTTTTTACATCTCTCTACTTTCGAACATTTAACTTTCGCACACATTTTCAGGAACCAATCATGTGCGAAAGTCGAGGTCCGCCTGTATATTCATTTTAGTATTTATTTTAAAATCAGTAACCACAATAATATGGTTTTTACATATTTTTTAATTGATATACGTTTAAAAAACGTGGCATTAATTAAAATTAATCATGTTATTAGATTTTTACAACATAAAAATCTTGTTGATTATATTGTTAAGTTATCTTTTAAATTAAGAATATGTTTTCTTTTACGCTTTTCTATTAAATTTATAAATAGAAAAGAATATAATTAGTTCCGAGACTTAAAATCTAGCAGATTAGCATTTTTTAATGGCATGAAAAACGTTAATGCATTATCAATGAAAAAAATATTTTTATCTCAAATTTTTATCAAAATTTATGACCCTTGAGTGCTTATCTGAAGATTTCTGCATATTATGCCTTATCCAATAATACTTTCTCGGCTAGATTTAAATCTACTGAATAATGATAGTAATAATATTTTTATATATTAATTTGTATTGCATTACACCGTTGAATAATTTGTCATTGTCATGTATTTATAATAATTCCGGGGATTATTTTTTTCTTGATAGTGATTCAATTTTTGTATGAATTTTTCCTCGTTAATTTGTTCAAACGCGTTCGTGACTTCTAAATATATATACTATGTCATTATATCGTTATTATTTGTGGTCATACGTACGTGTTGAATTATGTACTCGCGAAAATCATCAAGTCTTCGCTATCGAAAAACAGAATTAAACGATAGCGGTCTTGCCCCTCGGATATGAGGCGAGTCGATTAAACAATTAATATGATAAATAACGGTTTTGTCATTTTTTTTTTTGACAAAAAACCCATTTAATAAATTATAAATTAATTGCAACTAATTTATTTCAGATACCGGACTTACAAATAAAGACAAAATGAATCCGGTCTTACCAAATCATGAAAATGACGTCTTTTTCTTTTCATCAGATCCGTATTATGAAGATACATTCTTGTGAGTATTACATATCGACGATTCAATCGACCATTTATGATTGATCAATTGTATAATATTGTTTCTGTATTATTTCAGGTCTTTAGAAACAACGGAGGACATAAAAATTCCCATAAAAAATGATCCGGCCGATTTTGTAAATATTTTCGTATTGTGATAAAACTTGTTCGGTTTTTTTTTGTGTATTTAATTTTATTTTTGCTTGCAGAAGCGGGTCGGACCACCGGCGAGGGGCGATTTTCCCGGCTTATACAATTTCGAAGTATCGTGCTCGAACAATTCCGAAAAAAAGCAATACTTGGTGAGTGTCAAAAATAATCATGCGAATATTTTCTTAAATTTCCGTTTTATTTATTCCGTTAAAATTTATTGTTACGATAAATGTACTATTCTATATTTCCATCGTCATTGTTTTCACTGCTATGTTCGTTGACGTAGTGAAACCACTAAGTGATTCCCCTCTGTGGTCATTTTCCAAGAACCGACGTTTCGTAATGAAGTTTAATTATTAGATATATTATTATTCAAAATGTTGTGAAATATTCACTCGTCGAATCATTATTTGTTATTTTTGTGATATGCGTGTTTAATTATGGAAAGCACCGATTTGTGCACCAGGTCTACGTAATAAGAGACTCCGGTGCGGAAATATCCGGCACCGTTCTTAATAAATCGGTGCAGCTTCTTGCCTATGTGGACGACATATAAATTGTGGCTACACAGGCATGACGAGTCCTTGAACCCTTGAGCGTCTAATACGTCAGCTTTGCGGAATTCACATATCTCGGCTCACCTATTACAAAGTACGAAGAAGAACCGTGCTGGCAAACCGGTGCTACTTTGGACTTCAAAAGTATTGACGGTCGAGATTCCTCTCAAGGAAGACTAAAGTTAAGCTCTACATGATCCGTATCAGACCCGTCCTAACATACGGGTCTGAATGCTGGGCTTTGATAAAACAAGATGGGCGACAACTGGATATCCTCGAGAGGAGGATTAAGCGACGAATATTTGGAGTCATATTTGACGACGGTGAATGTCGTATCCGAGGAGTTGTACCGACTATACAAGGATATACCGCCCTCAGCTGTCTTTAGAGTGGCTAGACTCGTCGATCGGCAACGTGTCAAGGATGCGGGAAAGTCAGCCGTGGCAAAGGGTTATGCTTAATAAGCCTTCCTGTCCCCGGAGGAAAGGAAGATCGAGGGCGAGGTGGTTGGACTGTAGCAGCCGAGTGGATAAAATAGAGAAGGGTGTTGGATGAGGCCAGAGCTCTACAATAGGGATGTTGCGTCTGTGATGAATGAATGATGAATGTGATTATTTTTTAAATGAAATTAACTGATATTTTTTGGTTCAGTTTTGATTCGAAGCCCTGAATTATATAAATAGAGTTGTTTATATGTATATGGTGTCTCTAGGTCAATCACTTCTTGTTTGAGAATGCTGTAAATTTTTTCAGCTAGACAATATTGCTCCAGACTTTTTTTGCAGCCTTCGTCGCGTAATGCAGCCACTGCGGTGGAGATTGAGAGTCGTTGCCGATTAAACTACGATGACGTGATGACATTTTCAGAGGGTTATTTCTTGCAGTGTCTCTAATGTACTGGTGATGATGACGATATCTTATGACTTATTTTGCTCTATCCATTGTTAGCGGATACTCCACTGCCAATCCAAGCACGGTAAGGTATTCGGCTGAATGTAAAAATATTCCAGAATATGTTTGTGATTAGGGAGCCATTACAATCTAGTCATATCGCTGGTTATGGAGATGTTCAGCTCAGAAGTGTCATTTTTATTCCCAATTCTGGTTCCAATCATGGTTCTGTAAATCCTGTAGGACCGAGAGTAATGTTACCGGAGGTGACTGCAGCAAACTACATTAAGAAGTTATTAATCGGGGCTTCCCACACCCTACGTTTGGCTGGTGACCTGACCCGCCTTAGAAGGATAGTAAATCTCGAGGGCATCCATCACAATATTAGTCACAGAGTTAAGGCAAACGCGTTTCGACGGGGACACGGCTGTTGGTAGGATTAAACAGGGATCTGCTTCGGGTCAGGGCCTACTTTTAATCCAATTTCTTCGACTAGTAGACTTGACTAATGGCCAACAATTTTAGTCGAAGTTAGTTTGTTTTTACCTGAGCATTTTTACATAAATACGATCTAGATTTGTATTTTGCTATTTTACTTTTAGGAGTTTTTTTTTTGGTTGTTACATTTTTAGCAGGGGTGTATGGTGGTGTTGATGTTGGGTGTGCTGAATGTGGAAAAAAAATACAGTTTTTTTTTAATGAATTTTATTATTATTTATACAATAATTCTATTCTTCATTTTTGCGACATAAATTTTTCAATGGAGTAAAGTGTGCCTTTCTGTTTTAGTTTATGAGTATTTTTTTCTCCATTGATATTAATTTTTTTTCCATATTCAGCACACCCAACATAACAAGTCCACTATACGCCACTGATTTTTAGTAGTTTTTGAAAAGCACTTAACATTAAAAATACACACTAGGGTATCAGAAGTAAATAGACGCACCAGAAAAAAATCGGTTCTGTGACTTCAATTGTGTCAGGTGACTCTCACTTCAAAATTACAGGTCTCGGGTAGCCAGGACCCTTGTATAGTTAAAATTAATAATCAGTTGCATTTCCGAAGCGGACACCAGGATCTCTTGAGATTGACAGTTTGTATTGAGAGTTACTATCTGTATTATTATTATTTAAATGGCCTTCTAACCCGAGGTATGTTTTTTTCACCTGAATCTCCAGCAGAGACGTGTCCAATTCAGCCCTGAGTGCGATGAGCTGAATAATCAAACGTAGTTAGGATCGAGTCATATATACTTTACCGTCTGATCGGATTCTAGGGGCACCCCCGGTAGCACATCCATAACCGAATCAGCATGGAAAACAGTCTGAGCTCCTCGCTGGTTGCTGGTGACCCTAATCTATAGATAAGGTCGCACAAATGATGAATCTTTCCAAAAGAACAGTCTAAAGGCATCTCCATAGTGTTGGGCTTTACTAAAGATTTTTTTTCTTCATTAAACGCCTACTGATTTTTTAAGGAGAGAATAATATATTCTCAAAAATATGGAAATTGTCGTAGTTTAAGAATAATAATGCTATTTTTTTTTAAATGTTGTTGGATGTCTGAAGTCATTGTGTCCCATCGATGCATTAAAATAATAACAACTCGTATTAAATTTTTCAGTATTCGTCCAAAACAAACACAGTTTATTTGAATATGATGACGGACGTGCCGGTCGATTTTAAGTGGAAGTGGCAGCCGTTGCAGCATCAAGAGCTTTTCGTCCGAGCTACGTTAATCCTCGCCGATAAAGATCAACAGGAGGCGAGAGTTTTCCGATGCCACAATCATCGCGTCGAGCAAGAAAAGAGTAACATTGGTAAATATTTATTGATGCTCACGTTTCCGATATAAAATGCAGTCGTCGATTATATACTTTGTATTATTTTAGGCGTGCCGAAGGAGATATATGCGCATGTGCTCCGCTCGACGAAAGCCAACGATGCCAACGTATTTTATTGCGGCTCCGAAGAAAACAAGCAAGAATGGCTTAACGTTGTTGTGCTCATGGATATGAGCCCGCCGCAAGGATCCGACACGCTACGCAACATATACCATTTCTGTTGCAAACATTCGTGCATCTCGGGTATCAACCGTCGTAAGATTGAGGTGATATTCACGCTGGAAAATCGACGGTGAGTTTAATTTTCATTTTAAACGTGCATAGAACTCCGATATGACTCTCGAAAATCGATCAGAATCAATCGAAGACGAGCACTTTTAATTGATGAAGTGTTTTATTTTCAGCTGTGAAGTACTCGGTCGTAGATCGATGGGATTCCGTGTTTGCAGCTGTCCTAAGCGCGATATGCAAAAGGCGGAATCCGAGTTGCTGTCATCGTTTGACAGCGACGGTCCTCCGCCAAAGAAGCAGAAGACTCAGAAGAAACCGCAGGTTCCTCCCCTTCCGGGGCCTGCCGATGCAAAAGTTTACAACTTGCAGGTTAGTGTTTTATATAATATATCAAGGAACGCAATTTATTACGCAGGTTAGTCCATTTAATACAAAGGCTGAAAAGTGAACCTCGTATTTCACATATATATGTTTAAATTATTATTATTAAATGGTCCCTGACCCTAAACGAGTTCCTGGCGCCTAGAGAGCACTATGCCATCCCTTCCGATTCCGGACCTACTTCATCCATCTCCTAAGCCCCAACAAAGACACATCCAACTCAACTCTGTCTGCCCATCTTAACTTTGGCTCCCTAACAACAGGTCTGGTTCCTCTAGGCCTAGGGTTTATATTATCCCTCACCTATTCATTGGTACCCACCTGATGCATGTCACGTTCCAGGTATCAACACGTGTTACGTATTCTATAACGTCAAGATAGGTACCATGTTATAATTATTTTGATTTGAAGGAAATCAGTAAATCAAACATTTTCATTTTCTTTTGGTCATTTTTACGTGTTAACGGCGCAAATGATTCGACTCGCGCGATGAGCGATATCCTTTCGTATTTTGGCCGACGTAATTTTCCCGCAACTTGCGGGCAGGGAAGATCAATGCGACATTTTATTAATATTTTATAAAATATCTTTATGAAAATTCAAGTTTTAAAAAAAATACGTTATAGAGGAGATCGGCGTTATAGGAAAAAACCGCGATTAAATTAAAAACAGTTGATGTGGTATTTGGTGGTGCAAAAATTACTTTTACGTTTACAGGAGCATTATCGATAATTGATAAAATTTTAAATGCGATATTTTTTCTGTATGTGTAATTTCGAACGTCGGGAATAAAGCAATTATTGTACCAATCTTTAAATGGATGTCGTGTAACCCATGCTTTTTTATTGGGCCGTTTTAAAAAAAATACGTTATAGGGGGGGGGGGGGAATCGACGTTATAGGAAAAAACCGCCGCAAACGTTATAGGAGTGTACGTTATAGGGGGGTTTACTGTACACATTTTTTTCTGGTCTCTCTAATTTTTTATCTTGGCCCCACATGACTTTGATCTCTCCCATATTAGATATAAAACAAAAATTACTTATGAGACTATGTGTTTAAACTTTTTTTTTTTATTCAGTTTTCTGTCGTCGGCTTAAACCACTGCAACCACATCTTAGTCACCGCTCACAATGCGATGGTCGCTCAGTTAGGCGCCATAACCCAAGACGATCCGTTGTATGACCAGTGCCAGATGTCCCTGGGGCAAATAAAATCTCACCTCCTGCAGCTGAAGGAGGTGAAGGAGCACGTCTGAATTTGAAAAATTGTAACGTGATGAACAACGGTGTTTGACCGTTCGTCCAATGGGAATCCAGTGATAAACTTGTAAAGTTTACAGCAAACAATGGGATGAGCAATTAATTTCGTTGTTAAAATAACAATACTTGTTCCAATTTGTATTTTCGCTACTACATTTATTTTATATAATTCTATATTTTATATAAGCCGAGTGTATTAAAAAGGATTATGCTACTAAAAATAATATGAATATTATCGGATTGTCTCGCGATATTTAGCATTAAAATCTTTATTCATATCGTACCGCATTTAATATTTTTATTGTTTAATCAACGTAATAAATAACGTTAGTGTTAATGTGACAATATTTTTTTTAATTCATCTTGCGGTTGGAGTGATTTAATGTGCCTTTAAAATGTGCTTTTAAATATATCTAAATATATATTTTTGAGAATATGTGCATATATTTACATATTATGTTAATTAGTAAATATTTTATAAAAGTAATGGGTTTTTAAATTACTTTAAAAATTGAAATGTGCTATATTAGCTGTTAGTGTTGCTCCGCCCGATTTTTTTAAACCTTTTTTTTTAGAAAACTGTTATAACCTCCAATGATATATAAACTTTGGAGCAATAAATAAAAATAATTATTACGTGCCTTATCTACCTTCTAATCGTATTAAAACTATATATTTTTGTTAAACGTTTATAGTATACGATACTATTATATATTGAAGGTTTTTCATCCCTTGTACTTAGTATTTTAAGTTGAATTCTTTAGTAGCATTCCGTGTATTTTTCTACGTAAAATAATTATTTTTCGGATACGATGATTAATTTGATGTATCACTCATTGATTGTGATTGGTTACGCGTCGGTGTAACTAGTATAAATTATTCCTGTGAGGAATTGTTGTTTTATTTGGATAGTGTAGTATTTTGGATGTAATTAAAATTTTGTTGTTATATTTAACATTTGTATTTGTATAATGTTGTTTTGGATATGTACGTACTCGTTGATTACGTCAATTGTTCCGTATTATTAAGTATTTGTAATGACATAATTTTTTTTTATATAATTAACTGTACGATTATTTTTTTATTATTCTTTTTTAATAAATTTAAATATTTCACAAATCCCGTGTTTTTCAGTTGTTGAATGAATCACGTTTTAATATACCGCAAAAACGTGCTATATAATTCCGTGTTATACAATAAGAATAAAGGTGTATTTTCCATAAAAAATATATAAAGTTTAATTATATCTTTTATTTTTTTCAATAAACAATATAAAAAATATTTGTTTGCGTATTTATTTAAAATGCTTGGATAATATAGATCAGCGATTTCGGCTTTCGGGGGGTCCATGTCAAGGAGAAAAAATATGGGGGTCTCCGAGATGTCCACATGATCGGAACCCATTCCGGCTGGATTACCCACAAACGAAGAACTTAACTGATCCGTCACGGCGGCTCAAAACCAACGGCCGTCGCCCGATGGGGTCTATTTACTATGAAATGAATATATGAAAATAGACCCCAAGCATTTCAAGTCAAGCTATTGTCGAATTCTTCATCAATATTTGACTTTTTTTAAAAAATGGATTAATCTATGAGTTTATGTTCGTGATGTTTTTTCTTGTTCGCATCCGATACGGAGAGAATAGAAACGCATATTGTTGTTTTTATATTTTTTTTCACAATAAAGGTCATTGTTTATTTATAATATTTATTCTTTACACTTTTTTAGACAAATACAAAAAGTATATTACAGTAAACGTATTTAAACGTAAAGGTTCCACGTTATAGGGGGGCAATTTTATTTTTTGATTTGAAGGAGATCAGTGCATCAAACATTTTAATTTTTCTTTTTCTTTATATTTTTACTTGTTTACCAGCGCTAAAGACTTGACTCGCGCGATGAGCGATATCCTTTCGTGTTTTGGCTGACGTAATCTTCCCGCAACTTGCTGGGTTAATTTTATAAAATTTTATAGATGGGGTATATTTTGTATAAAAATAGACCACAAACATTCCAAGTCAAGAATTTACTTGGACAATACCTTGACATTTGTTTTGAAAATGGATTTTTCTAAGAGTAAAAGTAGTATGCTTCATAATTTAGTTCCCGGCTCGTCAGCATGTGGTTTCACCCCTTGCACAGCACGATTTTTTTTCTCGCTCGCACTTGCACACGCGCAATGTTTTTACTTGTTCACATCCGGTACGGAGCGATAAAAAACATCGCACCCGTGCTAATGGTAAATAATATTGTTTTTATTTTTTTTTCGCATTATTTATTATACTGTAGATTTTTTTTAGACAAATACAAAAAGTTTGGAACATGGAGGATTTATAATAAAAAAACTTGGGGTCCCAAACAGACCCCAATATGCACGGGTGGATTAAGGAAAAAAAACCGCAAGACATGGGGCCTCTGCATTTAGAAGCCCTTGGGGGGGAGGGGCCCTGAAATTTTCTGGGAAATAATTGATATAGACATGACATTCACGTCATCACTTAAAATCCTATTTATTCAACACTTTTTCGAGATCGGTTGTAGGTTTTAATTATCGGAAACTTGAGAATTTTTTGTTTTTTTTTCATTAAAAGCACTGTCCTTTAATATTACTTCGATACCTTAAATATCGAGCTCATCAGGTCCTTCCCTATAGTGGCGGATGGTGACTTTTTGTGGCCTGATATTAATTACATTTCAGAGGCCCATAGTAACATAATTGGTGGTGGAGGTTGTTGGTTGTATATTTACATAAATTTGTTTTGTCCTACAAATGAAGCTAACTGAAGCTTCTAAAAAATAAAACAAATGAATAGGTAAGGTCTTGTGGCCTTCTGAGGCCCCCAATGACCAGAGCCCCCGATTCGGGGGCCTGATGCTTCAGATTAGCATCCCTCTAAATCGGCTACTGCTTTTTTCCTCAAACATGTAGAGCTGTTAAATTCTCATCTAATATATTTTGAATATTCCACGAATATAATACGGTTTAACCCTTTCAGTGCGGGGCGCATGACGTACATGCGCATACAAATCGTGTCAGGGTGCGGCCGCATGTCGTACATGCGCGAGATTCTTTAAAACTTTAACTTGTCGTTTACGTAACCAGACTGAGTTAAGTGATGGTGTTTATTTTAAAAAATCAGCTAATAAACACACGCCATCAATAACATACAACATATCACAAGAAATTTATAGGAACCATGTAATATGTAAATATGAATAGTAACGATTCAAATCTCCGCAGTAGTATCGGTGACGTATCTCTGCTCAGGGGTTGTTAAGGGTGTTCCACGTACATTATGTTCCACATACACGTGTACGGATGTAATGGTATAAGAAAATTGCATTTCGCATTTTTGATTTTGATTCGCATTCATTTTTTTCTCACTTAATCTCGTTTCAGCAATTGATATTTTGTTCGATTTATTATTACGAAAATAAAGGAATCGAGTTTATTTTAGTTGAGAGATGGAAGAACATATCCTAATCAACATGTTTGCATAAATCTCTTTATAGAAAAATAATCTAATATAGCGGTAAACGATGAATACAACTTACCTCGGCCAAAAAAAATACACTCTAACCAGTATATCGCCGCACTCAGATGCAGAATTGTGTTTAGACCCGCCGCATTGAAAGGGTTAAATGTTGAAATTATTCCTCGGTCCATGGGCTGCATTAGTAGTGTTTGGTGTTAAAAATAATATTTTGACATAAGGATGTTTTAAATCTTGCAGATGTACTGTTGCATTGTCCAAAATCAATAATATTTTTTTTACTTTAATAAATTTCTTCAGTAAATAATCTTTTTTTTTACTAGAGAATATATCCGTAGATAATATATATGTGATAGACTTGACTTCTATTGAGACGAGTTTCATAAAAATCTATTTAAGCATTTTAGATAGATGTCGCTGGTGGTTCGTTATAGTAAAAATTGGGTAGTCAGTTTCTTGATTATTTTTTTCCGCCATAATTGAATTTGTATCTATAATATAGTATGTATTGTATTATTAATATACAACGGAATCCCGATCTATCGTTCTCGCAATCATTGTTTTCTCACATTCATCGGTATTTTTTTATTTGGAATCCATTATGCTATAAATACATTTTATTTTTTTTATTAATTTTATTAATTCGGTCTATTAAATTTACATTTTTTATAGAATATTTTTAGAATAATTATTTGATTTATCCCAATCAATACATTGGTGGTGCTGGATTAACCCACACGAAAGCTAAGCACGTGCTTAGGGCAACGATCGAGGGAGGAGGGGGGGACACACACACCAAAGATCTAAAGCTGAATTTATCATTTAAATTAATTAATTATATAGTTGTTTTGAATATGAAGTTAAGAAACAAACCTTTTTTGAGCCTCAACTAGTCGGAGTAAAATTCTTACAGATCGTATTAAAAATGAAAACTTCTTAAAATTCCTCTGCTATGCCAAACATATCAATGGTCAGATTGTGCGGCGCACACAAGCGCCGAAATATTAGGTGCGACAAGAGGGTAAAAATGATAAAATAATTATATAGGAATTCATTACGGATTCTTAAAATCGAAAAAACTTGCATTAAATTTCCCTAATAACTTGCAACAGAGACGAGAAGAAGAGGAAAGATATACAAATAAATAGCAAAGATATGTTCTTTTCTAAGTAATGTAACTTTATGGTTTACTAACATTAAAAGGTATTCTCATTGTAATCAAAAGCTGATTGGTGTTATTTCTCAGCTGAGCTTCAGCAGTTTCATTTATTAGTTCAGTGCAACAGAAAATGTTAAAATGTTAAAACAAAATAAAGTGGGAGTGGCTTTCCAAATGTAGTTATTGCATTTCGAATATTTTTAACGCGAATAATCACAAACTATCCAGCTAAAGGTTAATTTTCTCGGTTGAAATATATCAAAAAAATCCCCTTAGAACAATTATGCAACAAAGCAGACTGGATGCCTTATCTCTATTGTGTATAGAAGCAGATGCGTTACGTAAGATTGATTATGAGAAGATCTTATCATAAGCTTTGCAACGAAAAAATGTAGGAGAGAATTATCAAGCCGTAAATAATGTGGAAACATACAGAAATAAATATTATTTTACTTTTTACTGTTAAGATTTGCTAAATTTTGAATTATCGATAAATAAAATTTTATTTTATAGCTTACTATTTTTTTGTATCATATTATTTATAAATAAATAAATGATCAGTAGCGCTCCGATTGTATCCGACGCCTGTGTGCAGAATTCCAATTATCGTTCCTGTACGTCTGGTGTGCTTGAAAAGATGACCCACGGGTAATCACTTATTTATTATATATTATTTAATGTCATCTTAATAAATTATCATTTTAATTTTTGAAATTTTTCCCTCAGCGCCCCTAATTTTCCGGCCTTGTGTGCGCCGCACAATCTGGCCTTATAAATGGCGCGCACCAGATCGTGATGTAAGGGCTTGTCTTGATGACAATCTTCCTTCCTTTGAACATATGTCTTGGACGAAGAGCTTCCATAGAATACGCTGCCCGTTCCCCAGACTCCAGCGCCATTGAACATTTTCTTGTGGGGATACCTTAAAGATAAAGTCTACGCAATCACGAATGATTCAAATTGTGTATACATTTTTTTGGGACAACCTTTATATACTTAGATTGAATCGTTCTTTTTATTAATACGCTTTTTATACCCTCAGCTCTTTTTTACCATTTTTTTTAATATAAAAGATCTACTAAAAACAATAAATACTATATTTTTAGACGAATTGTTTGTTTTAATACGACTTACAGAAACTATTTATTTATGTATGTATTTTCTTCGGGTGTTTTTACGACCCAGTGCTCATTGGCGCAAACGGACATAATTTAATATCACAACAGCCAATGACCAATGAGTGAAAAAGTAATAAAAATGTCGAAATTGATCAATTAACAGCTGATTTAATTTACGATGACTTGTAATTTGCTAAGAATATTGAAGAGTTGAAATCTCACGTATGATTTTAACCTAGAACGAACTATGAGTAATTATCTGTATATTATTCAATGTCGATTTAAGAATTTTATTCATTTAATATAATTATTATACTATATTTGTAAAAAAATCCCACCTAGCGCCCCGCGCGCCTGTGTGCGCCGCACAATCTTGCAAACATATGGACGGTAGATAGATACACATTAGCCGTATTGTTCACTATTTAACACGATTTTTGGTTTTTGGTCGAACATATCTACCGTGCAAAAAACAATTTGATTGTACATTTTTTCGTTATAATATATTTCTGCAGGTATACAAAACGGATACCTAATCACACGAGATGTCACAACTGGATATATCCAAACACGCACACACACACGCAAACATTAACCCCGAATGATATAATAAATAAAGGAACAAATATTTACACGCTCATATTTTCAACTCGGCAATTATGCACGTTACAAATTATTTATGTGCACCTTGTTAGGGGATCGGAGCTCCGCCTCCGCACCGGCGGCTTGGAAAGAGATCGCGCTCCTATTGGCGGAGCTCGGGGAGGGGGGCGGAGTCGCGCGAGATGAGGCGGGCCGCCATCTCGTCTGCGGCCGGCGGCCAATCAATCAGTTCGCGTAGTCCTTCGAACCGGGTCGGTCGCGTCGGCTCCGAACCGCGCAAAGCAAATACACCAAAAAACCGAGTAAACAGAGAGTCCGTTGTTGAGGAAGCAGCGCGTCGCGATGCCGCGGCCTCCTCGTGAGTCGTACGGTGAGCAGAAACCGCCATATTCCTACATCTCGCTGACGGCGATGGCGATCTGGAGCTCTCCGGACAAGATGCTGCCGTTGGCCGATATATACCGCTTCATCACGGATCGCTTCCCGTATTATAGACGCAACACGCAGCGCTGGCAGAACTCGCTGCGTCACAATCTGTCGTTTAATGACTGCTTCGTCAAAGTGCCGAGAAGGCCGGATCGTCCCGGGAAGGGCGCTTACTGGACCTTGCATCCTCAGGCGTTCGATATGTTCGAGAACGGATCGCTGTTGCGCAGGCGTAAGCGGTTTAAGCTGAGGAAATCCGACAAAGACGTGCTGAACGAAGAGCTGGCCGCATTGGCCAATCTGAATCGATTCTTTTTGGCTGGTGGCGGAGATGTGAAGGAGGATACCATGTCTCCTCCGGCTCCTCCAGCGCCTACACTCCCTGCGTTCACAGAATTGACTCCCGAGCGTCCGAAAAGATCCTTCACCATAGAGAGTTTGATATCTCCGGATAGACCGGCGCCTCCTCCGTTGAGGCCCCCTGCAGAAACGCGCTGGAGACCTCCGCCGTGTTGGGAGCCGTGTGCGCCGCTTCCTCCTCCATGCAGTGCCTTCGAACTGCAATACAGAGCCGGATTATTGGCAGCTGCATCGCTGAGAGCACCACTATCGCCACTATATCGCCTCGGACCAGCCCCGCTGAGGATAATATAAACAAAAAACAACAAAAAAAACGATAAAACAAAATCAGTGATCTCAGAAAAAAATGATTAATATTTATTACTACGCTTCTTAATTTATGTGTACATATGTAAATACGAATATTTATTAAAGTTCCTAATATTAAAAAAAATCAACTTCGAAATAAAAATCACAAACCGCGATTTTTTTTTCAAATCTATTTTTTTTTTTTGATATCGTATCGCGCTTTTTATCGTTATAAAAAAAATTATAATAAGTAGAAAATGTTATTATATCGATTATGCAATGTCGAGAGTGCATCGGCGCGGGTATTGCATTCGCAACGATTCGCTCGCATGCGATTGTGCAATCAGAGAACACTCTAATAATCATAGTTTGTAGTATATCAATATTGTGCCAATACGATTCTATTATAATATGTGATCATTATAATAAATTATTAACGCGACAATAGTGCAATCACTCACCGAGTTGCATCGTGATATCGTTACATTGTTATTTTTACGACGCATACAAAATGTAAATGTAAAAAAATGACGCAATGTAAAAAAAATCAACGATATTATTTACAAAAAATAAATAATAAAAATCACTAGTCAAAAATCGCTTATGTTAAAAAATATATTTAGTAATAATATAAAAGACTAATATTATATAGACAATAAAATACAGCATGTTTTAATTTATTTACTGTAAAAAAAATACATTTGTAAATCGTTAAAAAATTATAAATAGATATTATTATTATTATTATTTGTGTCTGTGTATATAATTTATTGTGTTATTATTTAACAATGTAAATAATATTTAAAACGTAGCAATACAATGTTGTTTATATATATTATATTACAAAATTAATAATAATAAGAGAATAATGTGGAAATAAATTCAATTCAATGTTTAAAATAATGTCGTTTTATTTAATGATTATTATTGCAATTTTATTGTTGGGTTTTAATAAAATATTATTGCGAATGGTGTATGGGTCGGACCGGTCCATGCTAATATAATTACAGGTTGGACAGGTAAACTGAGAATGGCGTGCCGGTCTTGCAAATATTTATTTTGCGCTCGCCTGATGAGAGAGCCGGTGCCGACCTTTGCAGTTTTTTATGTATTTTTTTTGTCATTTTGTATGGTTGGTTATTTTTTTTTTGAGCGTATCTATAAATCAAATCGACCCATTTCTAGCTAAACTCTGCAAAAAATGGCGGGATTGGAATGTGATAAATCGGCGCAATCCTTTCATCTCGAGATGTGATTCAATATTTCCAGAAATATGTTGTTAAAACCGCATAAAATAATATTTAACCCTTATAATCCCAATATTCATTTTTTTTATCCCCGGCATATCTAGACATTAGTAGCTATATTGGATGTATTGTTGGTTGTGGAAAAGATTTCACATGTTTTGGTGTGCCGTCGATTTTTTATTTTAGAAAATGTGGAAAGAATTTTTGGTAAAAAATTTGATCGAAAGAATTGGTACTAATTATTAGATAAATAAACCATCTATAATCTAATTCAAATATTAATGATAACTATGTGTCCTAACATTTAAAGCCATCAACCAGTAGTAAACGATTTTTATTTATCGAATATTAATAATATTGCTATAAAATAATAAGCCGCGCAGCAGGAAATTTTTGATGTTTGATCAATTCCTTTTACCGTAGTTAAAAATAAACACGAAAGGACGACGTTATGCTAACATTGAGGATATAAAGCCAGAATCGCTAAACGCCATTCCGAAAATTATATAAACCATTGTATTTTTACGGCCTATTTAATAATAAATAGACATAAATAAATGCATATACCGTTTTTTAAAGAGATATTATTATAAGATTTATTAAAAGGTTTTTTTTTACTTTTTGCGTGAAGTAAATATGGCAGTTCAAATTATTTTGTTATAGAATCTTTTAAATAATAACGGAAGCTAAAAAGGGTAATCAAAATATAAAATCAGGTTAAGAAACAGTTATTGATGATATTTTATATAACAGATTAAAGTTTTTATTTTCGTTATTGTCAAATATGATAACCATATTGTAACCATAGTTATTAAAAAGAAAAACTACCACTAGCAGAGTGCGCAGTTGCGCAGTTAACTAATCATGTAATACCAACTTCTTAATTATTATTATTTTCAAATCGAATATTATTATTATATATGGGTTATAGAATACACTGTGAAGGGAGGTCGGACGAGAGAAACTTTGTTGTTATAATCTTCTTCTCAGTCTAATATTAAAATTTTTGTAGGGTGGAAAGTAATTTTAAGGATGGATTTTGCAAGGCGGAATTTGTGAAATATTTGGGAGTAATCTTGAAAGGTTTAGCATTGATTTAAATATCATTTTGGAACTAGATAGTTTTAGGTTATCGGATAATTTCGTACGTTTTTTCTCGAGTTACTTTACAGAGAGGAAACAATATGTGACATACGACTCCCAAACCTCGTATTGTTCTTATAATACACCTTCCGGTATTCCACAGGGGTCAAATTTTGGACTTTATTATTTATTTTATTTATAAATGATATTCATCGGGTCCTTAATTTTTACAGACTATTTAAAAATATTTCGATCTATTACTTCAGTGGAAAATGCCCTTTCGTTGCAGCT
>JAGXCT010032703.1:0-14962 GCA_022495035.1 Philopotamus ludificatus
CGGAAAAGTGAAGAAAATGATTATGGACAATCGTTGAATCACTACCAGAGAGGTTTTTGATGCTTTATCCCCGCGTCAATTTCGCTAATATCACAGATCTTCCTGGGTACACGGGGTGTTAACGCATATCTGAGCAAGTGCTCAGCGATCTGTGCTTCTCCCCGGTTGCAGGACGTAGGTTCATTTGAGTAACCCCAGTTCCTCGGCGTTTATTTTGCACTTGCGTCGCCTCTTGGGAGTCTGTTGAGCGTCTTCCATGTTGCATATGGCAAGGATCCGTCTGGTGGGAGCATCTATGCTGATTGTAGGCCGAACTGCAGACTCGTTTCACAGCAGTTGTGTCAGTGAGCAGGTTTGCTGTTCTGTCATAGTTTGCCATTGGCTGCTATGAGTCTTCTAGAAGGGAGGATCATATACAATCTTAGGATGAGGAACCTTGTTATTAGACGTCAGGTTTCGTTAAGGCCCACTTCCACTTTTTAGTATAACATATCTACCCAATGCTGGGTAGATATGTTATACTTGACAGGGATATTCACCAATTGAGTAACATAGGGCCATAGCTGATTCCATAAGTGGGTGAGTATTAGCGCTCCATGTGTTTCCTACTAATTTCATTTAATTCATTTTTTTTTCTCACTGACTTGTAAGATAGAGCTCTGTCCAATGTTACACCTCAATATACTGCGTTGAAGTTGTGTGTCAGCAGCCTATTTCCTCACCATTCCACGCCCAGTTACCTTTCGGCAAGCTTGTTGTTTAGATGAAAAGCAGTTTATTCAGTCTTTGAGGTTCGGTTAGGTGTGAGGTACCTTTATATTACTGGTAAAGCTTTCCCAGTGTCCTTGCCAATTCTTCCTCTACCGACGTAATAGTGGCTTTGTGTTGCAATGGCTAAATCTTCAGCATAGAGGCAGTAGCTGGTCGTGTAGTGTTCGTTTGTGTGTATGTTGAAAACATCAGTGATTTCAATGACATAGTTTATCATAAGTTCATGCTACTAGGTCGTGCGGTGAATAAGAAGTACTACCTGAAAGATCTACGATGTTTGCTTAAAGCAATTCGTAGAAAACGGCCAGATTTGTAGCGAAACAACTCATGGATATTGCGTCAAGATAATGCACTTGCTCACACTTTACTGTTCAAGGCTCTGGTACTGGCGGAATGTCTTCGTCAGTTCGACAATGTAGGTGCTTCGGTCAATATCAATCATACGAATATATCAAACCACGTATTAATTAATATATTATTACCTTATCTGGAGTACCAAGTACTGAGCATATTTTAAATATTTCGTCTATTTCACTGTTTCCTGGAAAAAGTGGTCTGAATGTGTAAAGCTCTGCCATTATACAACCAACAGCCCACATATCGATAGGACTGCTATAGTTTGTGGAATGCAATAATACTTCAGGAGCACGATACCTAAGATAAAATACATCATTAATTATTCAGTCAGGTATAGATTTAAGAAAAAGATATGGCATTACCATCTTGTCGATACGTAATCAGTAAAAGGCGGTCGCGATCTGATCTCTCTCGCTAATCCGAAATCGGCAATTTTCACCAGCTCTGGTCCCATGCATAATAAATTTTCCGGTTTCATATCTCGATGGAAAAATCCGTGTCTGTGCATAAAGGCTAATCCTTGCAATATCTGTGGAAAAATATATATATAATATTTCATATGAATAATATTTTGCATTGTTGATAAAATCTCACTTGATAGATCATATTTCGTATCACTGACTCTGGAAAATGTCGCTCTCTATCCTTGATAAGTTGATAAAGATTTTCTTTCATGTATTCAAATACGAAATACAATACGTCATTTTCTCGGATGACTTCTTTTAATTTCACGACGTTGGCATGGCTCAATTTTTTCAAAGACTGAAAACAAATAATGACAATTAATGTTTTCTCAATTTGAGATTTTTAAGTTCTACAGCTTTTGCACGAGAACCGTGGCACAATGTAGTCCCAAAAACCATTACGAAGCTACAGCATATCCATAAAGTGTCAGTTATCGTCCAATTCGTCTCTGTACTTCAACGTTATCCCTTCATTATCCAAACGGGGGTCTTCTTTTTCTCGAGTCTGAGAAACTGTAGAATCCTCTTCCTCTTCATTCTTTAATCTCAGCCAGAATGAGACCATGACTGCCCATAGAATACGAGGCATCTCCACTTTGTATTCCACCACATCTGGAATGGATCCATTCATCCTCGTTTGTCTACCGCCTTAACAGTTCAGTTCTTAAAACAAATTTGCTGAAAAGCTGTTGTTCTTGACTACTTCTACACTAATTATCACAGTGACTACAGTGGAGCTTGACAAGATCCTGACTTAATCCCTTCAGGTAATAAAATACGTTATCAAGCACCACGAACATCTCTAAGTTATAATTTCTTCCAACAAGATATCCAAATCAACAAAGAATCCATTGAGACATGTGATCGAGAGGTGATCCGTCTTCAAGACATAAGTGTTTGTCCTTTTAACTGTTCATAGTCCAAGCGTCTCTAGCACTAGATTTCAAAAGAACTTGGTGATTAAATTATAATTCTTCTTCTTATTTTTGGTTCACAGTTGGAGTAAAAGAAGCGAAGCACAAACTTTAAAACGATGATTTTTTTTATAATTTTATCTATGAATTACTAGATGATTACGATCTACCTCTTGTGTAAGCTCTCGAACGTTTTTGGATAGTTTTGTTTAATTTAACATCTTCAGTTCGTTATTATCAACGGAAGAAAGTGTATCACGGTTTTCTTCAACTTAATTAATCATGCATCCATAGCACCGTAAGTTTCAGTTTCAGCTGCTTTACGACTATATTTTACTTAGCCCATCCGTCACGGCGGCACGGTGATAACCGCGTCATCCAAAGGGGGTCTATTTATAATGGAAAATAAACCCCAAACATTTCAAGTCAAGATATTGAAGAATTCTTCAAATTAAAAAAAAGGATTATTCTAAGAATAAAAATAGTTATTCATAATATGTCTCATAATTTGGTAGATATTTTGAGTTTTTCTACTTATTAATATCGCGGCGCGTATCACTAGTACGTTTCACTCGCAATTGGCTCATCGTACCGGATGCGAGCGATAAAAAACATCACTCCCTTGGCAACACAAGCAAATATTGTTGTTTTTATTTTTCTTAATTGCAGACAATAAAGGTCATTGATTATTTATAATATTTATTCTTTGGATGTTTTTTTAGACAAATATGTCATATTAGAAGAGTTATTCGAGAAAGAAAAAAATAAAATTTGGAATTCTCAATAGACCCCCACCGGCACGACTAGATTAAAAACTGATATTAACATACAATAATAGCAATTATTTTGGTATTAGTCTAATAATATGATGACCGTGAACTGTAAAAATCAATTTCGCTTTCAGAGGACAATCATTGTTATCAAAATATTTTATCTTCAGCGATATTTTTATACGCTAATGACATTATAATTTTAATAAAAAAAAATATATTTTACCTTAACTTCCCTGAGGTTCATTGCTTCTTCCCACGAATAATATTTCCTCTTCATTCTTTTAATGGCCACCTTTTCGCCGGTGTCTCTTCTTTGACCAAGCACAACACTGCCATAAGTCCCATCTCCCAATTGATTCAGAGTTATATACCGATTCATTTTTAATTATTTAAACAATTAATATTTATACTGAAATGTAAAAAAGAGGATGACTTATGCGATCGTCGGGAGCCGTTTGACTTATGAATATGCTGAATAGAATTTGACGACCCTGTATACACGTGAAGGTCTCAACCGAAGAAACTACAAAATGAAAGGTCACAGTTTCTTGAATAAACTACTCTATGGGGCTATTAAAAATAAATTTTCAATGAATCAATATCCATATGTCATCAAATATTTAAGGAATATTCATTATTGAATAATTGATGCTTCTGACTATTGAATACAGTTATTATTCGAATCGATACAATTAACACGTTCAATTTTTTTCCACTTAAAAAAATAATAATAAATATACTATACCTAATAAATAAAAATCTTCATCTATGTTAAATATTGCCATTTTCTAAAGCACTTCTATTGATTTGTATTTTATAATATATTCACGACCTTCAAAATAAATATATTAATATTAAATAGTGAATTATAATTTACTATATATGTATGTGTTCGATATAACTTTGAAAATAAAAATTCTAGATAAAAGTTAGAGCATTGCGTGTTCAATTAGTGTTCATTTCGGCAATATGATAGCTCTACTGAAGTTGGCAATTATATCAGTATCGATTTTGAAACATTTTTTCATTAACAATTTATTTCAGATGTCGAATATTTTATATATTAATAAGATTTACGTAATACACGATAATAAAACAATTGTAATATACACCCCCATTAGTATTCCCAAGTTGAAGTTGATATACAAAAGGAATATTTTCTACAACATTCACCTCTTTAATGATCTATGAACCTTGAATTGTGTCACGAAAGCATAATTATATCCCCGGAGTGACATTACAGTGGTAAAATTTACAATGTGGCGTTCTAATTATTTATGTCAGAGTCCCAGTTTACATTTTTAATTAATATTTAAAAAATAAAATATTACGTGAACGAATTTTCATATCTAATTTTGGCTAACATGATCGATTTTTTTTTACTGGAACGCAATTTGTCACATTATCTGGTTCCGCAATATTGCTATAAAACATAATGGCAGACCACAATTTTGATTCATGATGATCGCAAGTAAAGAAAATGAGGCACAATGTCTGCGAATATTAATGATACACCATGATCAAAAGGAAATTCAATCATCTTTATAAATTTAATAATTTTATACATGATGCGTACATTTTATAAACGTAAAAAATCTATATAAAGAACAACATTATTCAACGTGATCTTTCAAAATTATATGCATATACATATTAATTTAGAAAACTTAAGAAAAAACGGTAAACATATCTATGTACGTATATACGTCAAATTATAAATTAAAAACAAATGAATTGATAATCGCCATCTTGTTTGGCAATAACAATTTTTTTAATGTCCTTCTATAATTTCAATGCATATTCTTTATTTTAATTAATAAACGTATAGTGAATATGGAAATGTTTTCTGAATATAGACACGATACATAAACCGATTGACCCAGTAACATTTCGAAGAAAGACTTTGAATGCAATTTAAGTGCATGCACTACACCTGTGGTTATACTTAGTGGTAAGATATGAACAGGATCAATATTTCAGAACATGGTGTTTCGTAGTAGCATGCATAATAAATGATTCTATGGATCGATTTTAGTGTTCTTTCTAATAATTTTGTATGGAATATAAGAAAATATCATGGATAATAAATTAATGTATACTATATAGCAATAAATAAAAAAATATATCAAATAAATACATCAAATATTTTTTAGTTTGTTCAAGAATAGCATTTTACATGAGATATTATCGAAAATGTTAAAGGGGGAATTAAGTCAGTTATTTCCGTATAACATTGCTCCTTATTTCTGTCTATTCGTCACACATGAAACATCATGGAAAATTTTATAATATATACTAATTTATCACTCGATAAAATAAATATTATTTATATACTTTATACATAATGAAATAAAATTAAATATTAATATGAATAAATTAAACGTGCTGCTTTTGCACCATTCTGTAACTTAGAGATTATTTTTTTATATACCGAATTTAATGTTTACTAGTTATATAGCTCGTTTGCATTTTTTGATTATTATTATAATGAAGTTCTATTACATAAAATGATAATAAATTAAAAAAACTTACTTCATCGTCAAGACAACAAGCAATACAACTTGCCGCATCCGCGTTTACTCATGCATTGAATCGATAGCAACCGTTCGTAAACACAACCTTAGCTATGTTTTTTAATCTCAAGGAAAGCGATCCAAAGCATTAAAAAATCCAATCAATGAAACATGCCTAATTATTCTACCCCAATAACGTCCATAACATATTTTTTGCAAACGATAATAATTTGAGTATTTCATATAAATAAATGGGAAACTATAATTTATATTTAGATTTAGCAATATAAAAATATATACATATTCTAAATAATTTTAGATCAATATATGTTTTTATCAGCGTAGTAAAACGAACGATAAAAATAAAAGCAATTTTAAAATACATATTCATTTATTGCGGCCATGGTTGATTATGTGTGACTTTAGGCCACATATCTGTCAGCGGTATCGATGTGCGGCCGCCAGTAATTTTCCTGAAAATCCATAATTAAATGTATTTCGCATTATATTAATTATTCCATAAATATTTTAAATGTAAATATTTTGACATAATATTACGTTAATAACTGATAGTTCATTATTCCTTAATATATGAGATTAATTCAAATAAACGCCGACAATAGACAAATTTGGGATAAATTATTAAATTATTTGCATAGAGAATGAGTTAATTCGTACTGTTTTATTAATTAAATTAATTTGTTATTGATTATTTTATATTTTTCATTTTAAGATGGAATAAAAATGTCGAACCGTAATAAACAAAACAAAGCGGTGGACCAACCAGGACCTTCCCGTCCCAATATGTAAGATTATTATTTATATTTATTTTACATGATTATTTTTATTAAAATGTCGTTTTATTTTTATTAGCAAGGAAGAGTCGTTGCCGGCTTTCCGCCATCAAAAATCTTTAACTAGATTTGTTACGATCATAGCTGTGATCACAGTCGTGTATTTTACTTCGAAAAATGGAAAGATATTGACGTTTGCGAAACAAAATGAAATATTGAGGATCAGAGCTCAAAATGTAGATTGTTCGGAGAGTTACAAGAACGAATTGGAATCGTTTCCGGGATGCTTACCTGAGAAATGTGGTCGATTCGTATCCGACGGTCTTGTAACTACTGGTGAAGCCGATAGTTTACTCAATATTGCACAAAACGGTATTGCATTGGGTGGTTCAGATGGAGGCGCATCGATTTTAGACTTGCATTCAGGCGCATTATCGAAAGGAAAGGCGTTTGTTAACGTATATTCGATAAAAAATAAAAAAAATGTATTCGATAAAGCCGATCTGACGACATATAAGGTGATCAAAACTAAGATACAACATGCAATCGGTCATAATTTTGGAGTCGATTCCGATAAATTATATTTGACACATCCTACATTCTTCTCTCGTATCACATCAAAAGAGGCGGCTACCATCCACGATGAATATTGGCATCCGCACGTCGATAAGGTATGATTGATCTATTATTAAATGTGAATTAATTTCAATTGATCACGTCGATTTATTTTTTAGGAGACTTATAAATCGTTTCATTACACGTCGCTTTTATATCTGAACGATTTTGGCCGAGATTTCGAAGGCGGTAGATTTATATTCGTCGATAAGGAGAACGTCAATAGTACGATTGAACCGCGCAAGGCGAGAGTCAGCATGTTCACGAGCGGCGCCGAGAATCTTCATTTTGTAGAGAAAGTTACGCACGGTACTAGATACGCCTTGACGGTTTCTTTCACGTGCGATCCGAAGCACGCCATCGCCGATCCCACTGTAAAGGTTTCGTCTGCCGAGAGCTCAAAATAAATACAATATACCAAAAAATAGTAACGTACGAATAGTATATAAGCCGTATTATTGTGATATGTAATGTGATTTTCACGGGTTTCACCAATGTTTCGTGTACATTCCAGCACATAATTTTATTTGATCGTATTTATTGAAACAATTCCGTTGAAATACATGCCATATGTTATAAATATATATTTACAGCGTCGCACTGATCCATATCAGTTTAGGAATTGATTGAGTGATTTCAGAACAGATGTGTACTAATTTTTTAATAAATTATCTGTTGATTTATACATTTTGTTGTTTTGATATGCATACAACATTAATATACGAGGTGTGGACGATAAGTTCATGCACTAATCTTACTAAAATCTCATTTGAATCATTCTGGAATGTAAACTCCGTCACCCCTAAGGTGTCTAACACTTATTCCATTGTTAAAAACAGATCATTTATCATTATTCTAATCATCCATATCGATCATCATCAGGGAAAGAATGTAACATAAAGCTAAATCACCAAATAGTTTGTATTAACGCTAACATTACTAATTCCCAGCTAATAGCCACCATTCTAACAATTATATTAGGTAAAGCGGAAAGGAATGTCATTTTTTTATTGAGACAAAAAGTCTAATCTATTCTATTAAAATATTTTCTCTTATTATCTATGATTGAAAATATGACTCCGAGTGATTTTGGACTTTTCTATTTTTTTTACCTCTAAGTGAGTGTTCCATCGACTTAAAAAGGTGATAGTCGGAAGGTGCAACATCAAGTGAATATGGTGAATGTAACAGGACCTCTAAATCTAGCTCTCTTATTTTGTCCTGCGTAATTTTTGCTTGCTTTTGCTTACCGGTCACGTGTCAAGGATGCGGAACAGTCAGTCACTGAAGAGGCTTATGTTTAACAAGTCTCCCTGTCTTCGGAGGAGAGGAAGACCAGGGCTGAGGTGGTTGAACTGTACAGAGGGACACTGCATCACAAACTTACCGGAAGATGGAGCGACATGACGGCAGACCAGATAAAATGGAGAACGGTCTTGGCACTACAATAGTGCTGTTGCGCCTATGATGAAAAAATGAATGAATTCTTCCTGTGTGGTCTTCCATTATTATTTTGGAGAATTCATCTTTGATTGTTTCCTAAAACTGATCGGTTTTTTAAGCAGCACCTCCTTTAACGTCACTAATTGGGCAAAATCAATACACCTCTGCTGTAACTGTCTGACCAGGTTTTAGTAATTCATCTTGAATTATTCCCTAAATCAGGGCCGTGCGGTGGATCAGTATAAGGCAAGACTTCGAAATTCCACCCCTTACTCTTACGGTCCACTTGAGACGATTGCTTCATTGCCTCAAGTCACTGCACGACTTGCCCTAAACATCCCATCAAATACAAAGAAGTACCTTTTTCAGTCAATGAAGGCTCAGGGGTAGACAAGGATACCCGATTTGATTAAAGTATTCTTTTTTCTCCTCAGATTGGTGTAGAGGAATCATCTCCAGTAATAATCCTTCTAAGAAACGGAAAGTCCTCGTTTATTTTCTTCAAAATTAATAACAAGACATTTTTTGAAATTATCCTTCACTGTTGACTATGGACAACCAAGGTATTGTGATAATTCCTTGATTGTTTTACGTAGAGCACTTCCGAGGATTCAAGCATTTCTCCATAAATATCGCAGATGGTCTTGTAGCTTCATTTGATTTCTATCCTTTCAACGCAACAAAAAAAAATGACATTACTTTCCGCCTTACCTAATACGATGATCCATTCTCCTTCCACACCTGTTTTTGTATATAAAACATTGATATTATAAGTCATTAAACCCTATTATTAAGGATTAATCAATAAGTTTTTCAATACTATGATCTCATTCATACTTAGTCATCAATTTTATTTACCATATGATATCTTAAATTTTAATATATTGAAGGTAAATCTTCCGATGTGGTCCTTGCATAAAAGGCCGTTCATTTGTGTATTATTCGCCTGTATCTTGAATGTAAATCGGCACATGAGATTATCGAAGTAATTGAGATACTCTTTGTCACGTAGCACAACGATGGATTAGAATCTTTTATACACATAATCGATACAATTAATAATTACTCGTGAATGTATGTACGTAGATGTGATAGAAAATAATTGTGGAAACTGCTTTTTGTAGCCGGAATTTGTGATATATACTAACACCAATAAGATTAAAAGAATTAAGTATTTTTTGCATTTAATTTATTTTTACTATGTAGCAGAACTTCGATTATCGGTGTTTATTTATTTTCTATCTGAATTGTTGGTATGGATTTATCGATTCTATCCTTATCGAGGAGTCACAAGAGGCCATGTCTGGCTGATATGGAGGTTGATGCATCATAACGGTGCTTTTCGGGCCATTGCCGAGAACACCAAAACTCGTAAAACCTTTTAGACTGCCAAGTGTTCCAAAAAATGTGATAATTGGATTTATAAAGCCTCCAAAATTCCAGATATCTTTTATATAAAACCTGGTATTTTATCAATATTCAACGAGAAGACAAAAACTTCTAAAGCTCGAACACCTCCTTGGTATTCTTTTTATTCCTTCATATTGTCTTCTACGTAATTGCAATCCAATGCAATTGATTAAACTCTTAAGTGGTAAATATTTGATGAAGTAAGAAAGTAGTGTTCAAAATAAGGACGTAGACTCTAGATAAGAGGTAACCAACCTATGTCGCATTTTGACTCGTCAGTCTCGAGTCATTGGATGGTATAATAAGAGGATAAGACATATTTGATAAAATAAAATTGGGCCTAGAAAATATATTAGTGTACTGATGGACATCAGTGTGTACTGACAGACGTCAGTGTGTGTACTGACGGACATCAGTGTGTGTACTGACGGCCGTCAATGTGTGCACTGACGGAGTTCCGTCAATGAAAGGTAAAGCCAATGATACCGCAAACGCCAGCCATTAATGTAAAAGGTAGAAAAGGTGCTCGAGTTGTATGATTAATATATTTTTGGATCAAGGCGATACTGCTGACCTTTGTTCCATTGTTTTGTTAGTAATTCCAAGATATTGACTCTACTATATTATTCTAACTGCAGAAATATGGTTGGTTGTATGCAAGATGTCTTCTAATGTGTAAAAGAGTGGATTATGTATCATTCTCTTCCTTAAATGTCTGAAGAATTCGCATGAAGAGGTGTAGAGGACGGGATTAATGGATTGAATCGACGAAGGATTTTTCTATCGAAGATTCGACACATCTCAGTCATGAAGAATCTTTTTTTTCCCGATTATCCATTCACCTCCTCTCTGAATCGTTGGCATGATTAATCGAAGTTCTGTCGTAATTAAAAATACTATTTTATTCGGTTTATTATTATTCTTCAATCTAAGACTGTCGTCGGCCGTTCTGATTCCGGATTAGTATATAATATTTATTATTTATTTCTATTAGTATTATTAATAATTTTTGTTATCATTTTGTTTTTGTATAATTGTATATCAAAAATAATAATTTCCAAAATACGTAATATATTTTATTTATTATCCACCTGGTATATTCCGTTGTTCTTTATATATTACACGAGTAAAAATAAACAACAAACAAACAAAAAATATCTCACAAATATTTCTCATCTCGAACAAAACTCGATCGATTCGGAATCAATCAAATCAGCGTATAGACTGGAATGTTGGTTTATTATTGTTAATATTTACAAATAATGTACACAAAATAAAATATAAAAATAATTTATGCATAAATAAATGTTTTGGTGATACAATAAAACTATATCACAATAAATTCGTAATCACATGAGTGTTAAACACAAAACAGTGCTGAAATGGAATCTCTTTGGAATGTGATGTAACCTAAAATTATTTCATAGAACCTAATGTATTCATTATTTAAAAAAAAAAAAAAAAAAAATGGAGTACGGCAAATACTCCGCTTTATAACATAATTTTGTACAAAATATGCGGAACATAATTCCATTACAACAAGGTGCAATTAATTTTACTGGAAAATCAAACTAATGAATTAAAACGTCAAAGCTGCTTTGTCGACTATGTTTGCTATCTTAAGAGCGGAATCTCCGAGTAAGATGCTCCTGTGATTTCCTGGCAGCGAGTGTATATCGACAGTTTTCGCACAGAGCTGTAAAAAATTTAAAACCCTTACAATCGTATCCATAAATACATAACATTTTTAATTATTGTGGTATAAAGTTATTGCCAAAAAAAATCAGATCATTCTCGCAGTATATTTTTTTGTCGGAGAATTTTAAAATATAAAAAAGTTTGAGAACGTTTTAGAGCGACTTTTTGATGATCTGATGAATAAAATAATGAACCTGGAGGCAGCTGATGAATACTCAAACTTAAGTAATGACACTATCGGAAGCTCTTTAACCCTATGGTCATCCCGGTGTGACAACTGTCAACTCACCAGACACATTAGCGACACGTGCTACAAGTTTCGTGTAAAATTTATTTGAATAGGAATGTGTTCTTTCAATTTGTGATAACATCTAGAACTCGAAAGTTTCGTTAAGAATCTGAGTTTTAGCTACATTTTTGAATTTACAAATTTATCCGTGTAAATTTCTCTACTTTTAAACCGTTTAGGAAATTAAAAAAAATATATACTGAAACGATCTGTAAAGACAAAAGAACACGACAACGGGAAAACAATAGATAAAATAGTTCTGAATAGATTTTTACTGTGAAAAAGTGCGTTTGAGATAGATTTTACTTACGATAGGCTCTAAGACAGTGGTTAACTAAAAGTGGACAGGTTTAACCTGAGTTTGACTAAACCCAATGAGCCGTCTCCAGGTTCGATGAGGTCGTCATCACACCCGACTTATTGTACGATATTATGAAAAATGATACGACGTATGATATAAGGGTTTGGTGAACGCGCATATGAAACTGGTGGGGTTCAGTACCTCCAATAAGGTTAAGAACCACTGCTCTAAGAGATTGTCAAAATGCATATAATGAAGAAAACACATTTACGAAGGTAAAATCAATGGAAAATTGAATATCGTTTAATGAATATAATTGAATATAATTTAGAAATGGATTATTCTAAGAATAAAAATAGTTATTCATTGTATACTTTATGATTTAATTGATATATCAGATTTTTTAACTAATCAATATGACACGTAAATGACATGCGCACTCGGCGATGTCCTGTTGCAGACTGAGTTCTCACTCCACGTATCACTCGAATTTGGCACATTGTACCGGATGCAAGCGAAAAAAAACATCGCACCCTTGGCAATAGATCCGAATATTGTTCTTGTATTTTTTTCGCAATTTGCTTTTACAACGCTAATTACTCATACTTTAATGCCAGTCTTTAATGGCCAGTAAGCTGCAGAAATTTAGAAGTAAACAAGCAATTACAAGTAAAAAACGGTTTCAATTTAATTATTCATCAATTCTGATGATCGGCTTTCTTTGGCAATGACTGCGCCATTACTACTGAGAATCCAGGCTTAATCGCCCAACGTAATGTAATTATCCTTGGCCGATAACAGTGTAATATCTCCACTGAATACTGTGGATGGCTGGTATTTATCGGCGGTCACAAGTTTGTCATAAAAGGATGATGCGGCTTCGGCCAACTGTTCCGCCGGATACGGCGTCGACGACTTTAACAGTTCCGTCATGTATCTGAGCCTTTCATCCCATGACTTTAAAGACTGCATTTCATTCGAAATCTGTGTAAAAGTTTGTCTTATGTCATATAAATTGACCTATATAATAAAAGATATTTATCATGAATTATAACAGTATTTCTCAGTGTAACATAAACTGACGCCACTTTACACAGATGGCTGTCAACCATAAGACGATGTACAACGAACTGACGACAGACGTGCATGCATGGCCGCCATTACGGAAACCAGGATGTAAAAAAACAACAAAAATTGTTTAATTCCGCGATGAAGTGTTAATCAGCATGCCATTTTACGGTGATCTTGAGCTTCACATGTTACAATTTATATTTTGTTTCGTTAGTTTTGTAAAATTAAATAACAACGAGTTGACACTTTACCTTGTTGTGATCGACCTCTCTGAACAGCATCGTAAAATAGCTAAGCGCTTCCGATTCGTTAGACGCTTTTGTATCGTTGACTCTCTTTGATTTATAATTCTCTGTGTGCGTCGACACATACGTCGGAGAGCCGTCGATTAAAACTAATTTTACTTTTTCATTGCTCTGTAAATTTATATTCGAATTTAATTACATTATCGATAACGCTTTAACGCAGATGATTATAATCGTCAATACCTTTTCCAGCTGAAGTGCCATTTCGAAACCGACGCAAGCGCCGAACGAATAACCGGTGAGTAAATACGGACCTTTGGGTTGTGCCGTTTTTATTTGTTTAATATAAAATGTGGCTAATGTTTCTATTGAGTCTAAAGGAACGTCTCTTGTACATTGCAATCCGTATACCGGTCTATCTATTTCTTTTGCTACTAATCTAAGTAAATCTATTGCCCCTTCAATGGGATGAATCTGAAAATTTAATCGGTTACACACATTGCCGATACATTAACGTATTTACATAGAGGATAAACTTACTAAAAATATGGGAGATTCTTTTGATTCGCTGGGTGCTTTCGATGGAAGTTTGATAAGCACTTGTTTAGGCATTAGGTCGCCGTCAATCGTTATGAATTGGGCTTGGATAATTTCCATTATAATCACCGTTGGGTTCAGTCTTTTCTTGAGTTTCTGCATTACTGCCGTCTGTAAATAACGATGAAGTTAAATTCGCAACAATCATCAAAACTATGAGTTAAGAAAATAGGTTGAATTATAAATATGACCAATTATACTCGGGGCTTTTTTTAAAAAAAAAAACGGTACCAGAATTCTTTTTGTGAAAAAAGGTACCAGAACTCTTACAATGAAAAAAGGTGCCGGAACTCTTACCGAGAAAATATGTGTTGGAATACTATTCAACGGCGTTACCTTACCAAAGAGCTCTGCATGTATATACATATATACGGGATATTTAAAAAAAAAGATACTAGAACTTACTGTAAAAAAGGTGCCGGAACACTTACTGAGAAAAAATATGCTAGAACACCATTTCACTATGTTACATTACAAGAGAGCTCGGAATGTGTGTATAAGTATATACAGGGCATTTATAAAAAAAAGATACTGGAACTCTTACTGTAACAAAAAGGTGCCGGAACTCTTACTGAAAAAAAAGGCGCCGGAACTCTTACTGTGAAAAAGGTGCTGGAAAACGGCTCTACTGCGTTATATTATATAAAAGCCCTGGTTTTCGTTAATTAAAGTTATGATAAGTAATGGTAAACCATAAAAAATGTAAA
>JAGXCT010032704.1:0-24052 GCA_022495035.1 Philopotamus ludificatus
TTATGGGCGCCACCTCACTACCATCGAGCTCGTTCGCGTGTGCTTTTTCTTTCGCGAAATGCGAGGACAGATGCTCTCAAGGACTCTCCGGTAACCAGAGCTAATACTCTGCTTAACCAATTGGCCGAATATGTAGATTTATTTGATGTAAAATATCGCCAATTCGTTGATCTTTTGTATGAGATTTTGTAATTTCATATAACGGACCAACTAATGACTGTTTTTTTTTTTAAAAAGTACTTTTTTATTGAACGTTATCTCTGTATATTTACACATTATTTTCTTTATTTCAATATTTTTTTGTATACTTTTATATATTTCTGCTCTTTTTTTTATATCTTAAATTATGTATTTTTTTTTCGCTATAACATTTATGTTTTTATGCGTTATTGGCGACCTGGGTTATTCTGTAATGCCAATCACACATTGTCTTTAAAATAAAATAAATGGTTACTGATCCATGCCAATGGTTTTTATGCGCGATTTAATATAGTTATGGTATTAATGCTATAATTTTTAAAAAATAGGTTAAAATTATTTCTAAAAACATTTTTGACTGAAAAATAACCTTCTCCTATCTTATTGCAACTTATCGATCCCCTCCTCATACAATTTGGTGGGTTTGGACTGAAATAAAGTATCTAGTACCTGATTGACTTGCCCATCATTAATGAAAGTTTTTTCATTAAATTTTTTTTATAAGGAACAGAAAGGGTGGTATTCCGTAGGAGGAAAATCTGAGGAGTAGGGTGGATGAGGCAAAACAGACCAGTTAGGCTCCAGAATTTTTTCTTCAGTCAATATTTTTATAGGTAATCCATTTTTCAACGCCTGTTCTTGTCCTGTCCAAAAAAGGTTTGATTTTATGCCGTAAGAAGAGGCTTTAGGCAATAGACATTCGTTCTGCCATATTTCGGTCACTGAGATTATGATTATGCCTAACTTGCTCACTTTCCCCAAATTTTCCAGGGGGCGTGGCAACCTCCTGGCGTTAGACGTGGACGTTTTGATCCAATATTGCATCTAAAATGTCGTCATCGAAGTCGGAAGGGCGACCCGCCTTTGGTTCATCATCCTAAGACTCAACGCCGGAACGACATTTTACAAAGTAATTTATAACTGCATAATTAAGCTTCTTTATTTCAAGGGTTCGGAATAACATCACTGTAACGTCCACCACAGTAAATAGTTGTCGAATGACTGAGTGGCCTACTTATCTATCTAATGAAAACAAAAATTCCCTTGTCGGGTGACTCCCCTCGAGGAATTACAAACAATAGAAACTGTCTACCTAAATCGCAAGTTATTTATGATTCAACCTGATATTTTTGTGAGAAGAAATCATTAAAAATAAGGAAAATTTGTCAGGAATGCAGAAATTACTAAGGAATATATTAAGAGTTTGACATTGACTTATTTATATTAGATGTGGCGGATGCTGTGATTCAGGGTTTCTAACCTTTTATAATCCATTTTCCTTTTCACCAATGTTTAGGATATAACTCTGCCACTTTTTGGTAGGAATTGCACACATTGGGCAAAAATTCTATGATTGATTTTTCATTGAACATGTCTTCTGCTTCAAAATCATTTTTCAGCTCTAAAATATCGTCTCGACAATCTTCAGGAACTCAATCTACTTCCTCATCACTGGGTTCAGGAAAATAGTGGCTAAATTTATTTTCTAATGCTTCCAAATGCGGCAAAATTTCAATTTTTTGAAAATTCTGGAAGATCCTGTTCTTTGCCATTAGCTAAAAAAATTGTTGATAATGTTTTAAATATTGCCACATGTTTCAACCTTACTTTTTTTCCAATTTTTGATCTTGCTCATAAAAGCTCTCAAGGAATCTGCAAATTTTACATTGCTCCACCGAATTGCTGCGATATCGATTTTAATTCACAATTTATCAAGAAAGATTTATTTTGAGAAAATTTTATTAAAAAAATTGCCTTTGTTATTTTCTGAATTTATTGGCAAATTTCAGAAGATAGCCCTGAAGATATGCACAGGACTTGATTGTCTACAAAAGACTGCTGTAGAGTAATTAATTAAAAAAGAAAAATCATTTGTACTGGCTTTTTAAATAAAAAACAACACAAGGATAATGTTAAAATTTTTAAAATTATTTAGTTAATAAGATATGTACATATTTTTTCGAGTTATCAATAAATATAAAAAAATATAAAATTTTGAAGGGTCCGCAAAATAGCCTGATGCATTGTCATTGTCAAAATAGACTGATGTCAAAACTATTAATTATCTATGTTATATATTTTATTATTATTTTGTTCATACATACATTTTTAAAAAAAATCCTTAGTTGACTTTATTGAAGTATCTGCCACATGCATTTAAAGTTTCTCCTTCAAATGTTCTGATTTAAATAAATTTGTTAGTCATCTTTCCTTACTGTTTTTTTAAGATTTTATAAATGTTGTCTTTTATAATTAATATTCAGCAATCTATCAAAAATAAAAAGTCTGTTATCAGACCCTTTACTGCTCTCTTACGTTCCCATTATCCTAATTTATCAATCTAAAAAAATATTTACATAAGTAAACGTAAATTAGGATTATCCATTTTGAGGAAAAAAATATAAAAAATCTGCCAGATGAATACAAACATTTCTATATAAAGTTTATATTTTAAAATTGTTAAAAAAAATAATAAACATTTGCAATTTTTTAGAAAATAATAAGCGAATTTATAATTATTATATGTACATTTTTTGTAATTATTATAAAAACATACGTTTAGGATTTAACGGTATTAATTAACGGATTTAAGCGGTAGAAAAATTTGCATAGTTAGGTTATGTACGCAAATAAATTTATTTATATTCCCAGGAATCGAATACACACCTATCCAAATAACTCATATACAAAACTGGGGTTTGCAGTAAATTTTAATTTGTCTCAACGGGTTGACCATAACAGTTAAAGGGTTAATAATAAAAAAATGATATACCTTAAAAGATTTTTTTTAAATATCTTAATAAAACATAGAGTCATATATTTTATATTATTATTAAAGATTCATTCTGTGTGTTTAATAAAAAAAATAATTAAAACTTTCCGAACTGGAAAAATACAAGAAATAACATTTTTTTCCCCGTAAAATTTCAGAGATTATAACAGTTTAAAAAATAATAAATTATTGTTACACAATCAGATGTGTGTTTATTATAAATAAATTATGCGTTCAGTATGTAAAAAAGTTAACCATGCTTAGTTTATTAATGTCGTATTATTGTACTTAATAAAGATCACTATATTTTTTTAAATTTACACCAAATGGCATTCAATTACTATCGCATGCACTTACATTTTGTTGTTACTCAAACGTTGATTTTTTATCATTACCAAATGTTAAACGTAATTATTACATAAACCTATTTATTTCTCGGAATACGAATTGGCACTCGCAAAGGAAAGTCCTGCGAAATCACCACCTAATCAATATCATTATTCGGATATTCGACAAACTTTTTTCGATGGCCGAGAAATAAATCGAATTGAATGGAGTTAGAAATAGCATTAGAAACTTTTTTCCTCGTTAACTGTGAAATTAATGTAACCACAGTAATCTAGAAGAGAGTGTTACCCCATTGAATAAACAATAATTTCGTAATATCAATCGAAGGGGTCGCACAAAAAACTGATTCAATATATAAAATTGTTTCATGCGCCGCAGAAAAAACAGACTCATTATTGAAAGTATAGCTCACCGACGCCAATTTTGTTGTCAATCATTTAATTCGTCTTCTGTTTACTTCTGTTCTGGCACGCTCGTTCGATCTAGAACAATATCGAATCGGATAAATAATTTTAAAAATAATATCACAACAAAAAAATCATTAAAATCTTCAATAAAATCGATTATTTAAATTACTTCATATTTAATTGTGTCGATGTTTATTATCATATTTTATTTATCGAGTTGCGTTGCTTGTCTTCGACGCCAATATCTTATTAGATGACTTTTTGTGTATCTAATTCCACTTAGGCCGATTGATCACAAGGGACCAGTACCGCTTCGGCACATCGGTACCGAATATAAAATAGCTTTTTTTCTATTTGGTGTCAATGCAACAGCACCGGTCCCATTGTCGGGACACCTAATGGGCAACGTTGCAAACAAGTCTCCTTATCTATCATCACATACTAAATGGCCTAGCCGCTCTCGTGGCCGGATAATTGAACCTAATTATTGGTGTATGGGTTCGAGGATGGCTGCCGTGTTGTCACACATCTTGACAAATGCCTGACTAATCAGCAAACAACGACAGAACGGATTTATCGAAATCACTGTTAAGCCTATTGAGTAATTTCTAGGTTAAGATGATATATTTGATTTGATGATTTCACTAAACAGAATCAACATGTATTACACGAAGAATGGCAGATAAACTTTATCGGATGTTATCGATATTTATTTTTTGCTAAATCCGATGCCAATGATTTGTTGAAAATTGGACAAAAAAGACATGGTCAAATTTGGAGCTATTCAATATATGTTTTTAATGGACGATTACTCCCTTTCTAAACAATAATTTGATTTCTCTTCTTCTTCGACTAGTGCTATCGTTGTTCTTCTGTAAATATTAAAAATAGACGAGTACTTAAAACAAATTGTTATGAACTACAAATATTTTTTTTATAATCTATAAATGTTCGACTATAACAATCATCAATGATAAAATATATATTCGACTTTCTTAATTAATTATTAGCCTAGCCGTGCCGATGGAGACCCTAAGTTTTTAGTTTTTCTCGAATTTTTATCTAAAAAAGTGTAAAGAATAAATATTATAAATAATCAATGTCATTAACATTCGTCAATTGCGAAAAAAAAATAAAAACAACAATATTCGCTGCTGTTGGTATGCGCGCGATGTTTTTCTCGCTCGCACCTGGTACAATGTGCCGAGTGCGAGTGAAACATACGAGTGACACGTGCCGCGAGAACTCGTAGGCACATCGTAGCTAACATAGAAGCAAATAGTTGTTTTTTTCGCAATTGCGAACAGTAAAGGTCAATGATTATTTATAATATTTATTCTTTAGACTTTTTTAGACAAGTATAATAAGTTTGTCACATACAGGATTTATATTAAAGAGTTATAGAAAAACCAAAAACTTGGGGTTTCAATGAACCTCATCGATACGGCTAGGTTAAGACTGATGCTGTCTCATACAATTGATAAAAAAGTTAATATCGTAAAGCAGTTATACCTCCAGAGGATAAGTCTGACTTTAATAAATTAATACAAAAGCTTATTTTTATTAATACAATGTTAAAAACTTAATATATGTACGGTTGAAGAATATAACTTGACTTTAGAGCACATTCATTGTGGAAAGTGAATAGTTAGCAACCGTAAATATATTTTTTTAACATTAAAAAAATATATAAATACTAAAAGCTAGCATGAGAAGTTTTAGGTTTAAAATGGATCCATTAAATATCTAAGTTACGAGTTTCAATCCTCCATTTAGTGTTTTATAATATCATAAAATATATTATGACAGGTAATCTATAGATCAGTAATATAATATTGCTAAATACATTTTAAATAAAATCGCTTCCAATTTTATGCAAAAATCCTTGGGTTTTTATCTGAACCGAATATCAAAGATTTTCTCATCTCAAAAGACTTATTTCTTTGTTTTATTACTTTATTCTTCATTGGTTCGGTTAAAAAATATTTTTTTATGGTTTACGTAATTTTGGACAAAATTTGGACAAAATTCTATTATATATAATAATTAATTTAAAAAAATGTAGATTTCATATCATTTATAAATAATTTACGTTAGTTTTTCGTTATAGTCACTGTTGTGATTTAGGTTAAATTACTAGAGCAACTTCCGACCATTATTTTTTTTAATAATATGCTAAGCATTTCTCGAGTTCTGATCCCAAAACCAAATACCGTAATTGAATATACATATTTATCTGGCGGCGACAAAGCCTCCAAGTCATCGTCGCGCTCCGAGCAACAAAGGCGAAACAGGCACCGCATATCCGAAATTGTCGAGCTTACAAATGACGAGCTTTGGAAAATAAATCGATCGGATTACTTGGGGACAAATTCAAGTCGGGTTTACGATCCCGGAGCGTGTGGACCACCCACGACCATCCCGAACCCTCGACCTGGGAGTCCGCGCCCATTTATTTCCCGGGTCATTCGGCTACCCGATTGTCGCTATGGGATTATGACGATAAGATTTTTTACGATTATGACTGTACGATAAATTGTGATTATTGAACGTGTGACGGCGACTGAGAGTGTTCGATTTATTGCCGACTACCGTTTATCTGGGAGTTAAATAAATCAACGGCGGCAACGAAATTAATATGAATTTTGAGGCAATCAGCTAACAATACGTTGATATATTTATTTATTATTATTAAAAGACAATGCGTGGATGGCATTGCAGAGTGATCCAATTCGCCAACCCTGCATAATAAATATGATAAAATATCTTACGCGAGCTACCGAAATGCCGCTCGCGAGTGACCGCTTGGCGGCCACTGTTCCAAATCCTACTCCCTGTGTGCTTCTTGCAGTGTGTGACCTTGCGTTGACATGTTGCAGTATACGTCTTTAGTTATTTATCAAAACTGAACACAAATCAGTATCGTTTTCAAGGTTAATGATGGTCAAGGGTTCAAATTTGGCACTTGATTTATTGAAAGCCATTGTTTTTTTTTCTATTTGAATCTGTTGTACAGCAACAACTTTTCATCACAAGTAACATTCCTTCTCAGAAACAGTCCGGTCTTATACCTAGAAAAGAGCGACGAACAGGTGGCTATCCTTTGTTTCAACGCTGTTAGCAAAAGTTTGTGCTCTGCCCAAATTCCTCTTCATTTTTTATCATTTTCAAATGGTATTGTACTGTTGACCAGGAACAGCCGAGATCTTGTGAATTTTTTTTTATGGTTTTGCAAGAGTCGGATTTCACGAATAAATTTAAAGCGGCATTATCAAGTTTTTTAGTATTTTATGTCTTGGTTTGTCGTTTAATTCTCTATCACAACTTTAAAAGTTTTTAAAAGTAATTAATAAAAATAAGCATAAAATATCGTAAATAGATCTCGTCAATCAATGGCCCTAACATTTCTACTAAGAATAAAAAATAATAATAATAGAACTGCAAGATGATACCAAATACATGTTTATTCAGAGGTAACTAAAGTAAAAACTCCAAAATAAAAAAAAAAATGTCATTAGTTTTTGGTTTGCCTTATATTATATGTATGCATGTGGGTATAAATATTTTTATTATTATTTAAACATTTCAATAGAATCTTTGTGAAATTATTCGCATTTTATTTAAAATTATTAATTAATATTAACATAAACCTAAAAAGGTCCATGCCCTCAACGAGTGAGAGCCTTGTGACTGGAAAATGATGATGATGATATCCGAGTATCATTCATATGGAATGTATTATTACAATGTCTTTAATAAACAACAGTGAACAGTGAACAGTGAACAGTGAACCGCAAGCATATTGTTGAATTTTTTTATCAATATCTTGACTTATAATGCTAAAAAATAGATTATTCTAAGAAAAACAATAGTTGGATTTTTTATATGACCCTTAAGTGACGCGCGCACTCTACGATGTCCCGCCTCAGACTGAGACACGCCGAAGAGAGACTAATACAAAAAGTTTGTGACATGCAAGATTTTTATTATACAAAAACTTAATATTCCAAATAGAGTCGGTTTTTAAATATTTAAAAAATTTTTTTTAACATTAATCAATTTAAATCTTTTTTTATTATATTAAAATATAAAAGAGTATTAAAACTTCTAAAGAAAAAAAATAAGAGGGTGAATGGGAATATGTATATGTTGCTCAGCAGACACTTTAAATTTCCGAAAGTAGCTCATATCCTTATTGACTTTAGCGACCACTGATTTAGTTATACTACAGCATCCACCTTATTCACCAGATATTGTGCCTTCAGATTATCATATTTTTTAATCTCTAGAGCGCTCACTCTGAAGTAGAAGACGGTAAAAATACACTCGGATTCATTTTTTGTTAAAAAATAAAAATAATTTTTGAATTGAAGATATAAGATAAATTACTTTCCGGTTTACTTAATATATTAAAATAAGATGATTAGTATGAATGTCATATAGAGTTGGCGCCTCACTTCAAACAAGTTTATAATAAATTATGAACTATTAATTGGAATTTATTACTATTCAGGTAACGTACAATTTACAGAATTTTATTTTTACATATTTTTATTATTTTTTTTTACTGGGATGTACAATGAAAAAACTATCTGCTTATGGCATATATACTTTATTCGAGAGCGACATAATACGAATTCCTCTCCATGTATGCTCCGGTATGTAAGTAAATTAATTTACATTATTCAATTAATACACTTTCATATACCTAACCGTATCGAAATTATATTTAATAGTCGCGTTCAATTGATAGTTTTCAAACTATGATAATGATGTTATTGTTCAGTGCATACTTTATTTGATTTATTGTTACAATTTTTTTTCGCTAGAAAGCCAATCTTGTTTTTTATCCTTTCAGCATGACTCCACGTGAGGTTAAAAAAATACAAAACTAGTTTGCCTTACGAAACTCTTGATGACTGTCGTACGTAATGCGATTAATTAATCTCGCGGTCGTAAAACTGTAAAAGGGTGACTACTGGATGATAATATTATTAATTTCGTAATTTTAATAAACACATTTTTTGTGAATAAAATAATAATAATTCACGGCGAGTGACCCTCGAAAGGTTAAAAGATGTAATAAGCGGTGTTTTATTTCGTACCGGAACTCACTCGGGCTCATGTAGCGGCTCCTACGCAGAGCGGCGTCTTTTGTGTTTTGCAGCAATGATAGATAAGAAAAGGCCATCAACCATAAAAAATGCATCGCGGTATCATTTCTTGAATTGCGGACAAACAAAGAAAAGAAAACAGCTTTAATGAAGTCCTTTATGAGCTTGCAGAATATTTTTACGACCGCGCAAAATATAAGTTAATGTTAAATTATTTATCATCTGCATTAATCATAAGCATACGTTTATTGCATCGTTACACAGAGCCTTAGTTGAGATTAACATCGTCGTTAAACGAAACCGCAAATTACGTACATCACCGCATTCTGTATTGTTGTAAACGTCTTTCCGGAAAATTATGCACAGTCCTAATAAGGATTTAACATGAGTATTTAATGATGCGCAAATTATAACATCTCATGAGATACCGTCAAATGCAGCTTTACTGCAATGGTTTACTGATCCATGCCAATGGTTTCTATGCGCGATTTAATATAGTTATGGTATTAATGGTACCATCTTTAAAAAAATAGGTTTGAATTATTTTTATAAAAACATTTTTGACTCTGAAAATATACCATTCTTTCATCTTATTGGAAACTCATCGATCCCCTCCTCATAAAATTTGGTGCGTTTGAACTGAATGAAAGTATTGAAGGCCTGATTGACTTACTCATTATAAATGAACGGTTTTCCATTTAAAAAAATCGGTTGGATGTGGGAAAACAGACCAGTTGAGCTTCAGATTTTTTTAAAGTCACTTTGGCGATTATCGTGTAACAGGATAACGCCTTTCCGATTAACGAGTGCAGGACGCTTTTCCAGTAGTTTTTCATGAACTCTTTGCAGCTGCTGAACTGATGTATCGGCTGTAATCGTTTCGTTGCGCTTCATCAGCTCGTGGTGGATTATTCCTCGACGATCCCATCATAAGTTTTCTTGCCATGAATATTGGCTTTAGGGTCCGGTAGGGGTGGTTGATCCTTATCCAACCATTGTCTTTTGCGAACAATATTTTCATAGGTGATCCATTCTTCATCTCCTGTTACTATCCTGTCCAAAAAAGGCTCGATTTTATGCCGTAAGAAAAGATTTGTGGCAATAGATATTCGGTTTGCCTTATTTCAGCTTCTGTGATTATGATTATGCCTAGCTTGCTGCCTTTCCAAATTTTCCAGTACTGTAGATTGTGACGTATTGAGTCTCTCTGGCAACTCCCTTGTCTTTAGATGTAGACGTTTAGTTCCAATTTCGTCATCGAAGCCGGAAGGGCGATCCGCCCTTGGTTCATCATTCAAAGACTCATCTCGGGCACGACATTTTAGAAAGCAATTTCTAACTGCACGATCGGTTATCAGGCTTCTTCATTTTAAGGGTTCGGAATAACATCACTGTAACGTCAATCATAGTAAATAGTTGTCGAATGACTGACAGGCCACTTATATATCTAGTGAAAACAAAAATCCCCTTGTCGCATGACTTACTGCTAGTAAATCCCAACATTAGAAATTGTCCACCTCAATCGGAAGTTATTTATGAATTAACCTAATAATATAAAATTAGCAGTTTCCTCTCCAAACTCTACCTAATGAACTGCAACCATCTAACTTGAGAATAATCCGTCAATTCATGCTTTGTTACTCTAAAAACGAGTGTAGTAAATTAAACTGTTAAAAATTAACGATCAAAAATTGTTTTGGAATATTGGAATCGGCAATGAACGAAATGACGAAATATAATATATTATAGAGCTCAATGCCATTGATGGCATAGAAATAATATCTGACGAACCCTTGCAATATTATGTGGACCTTGACTTTAATGCTGACATCTAAAGCGACGTTAAAGTAGACAGTAATATTCACGGAAACTTATCCGACAGAAATCTCTCTTATGAAGTGGAGGTAAGGCTCGATCCATTTAATTCTGAAAATAGAAACTGCTACTTATATTGTGGGACTTTAAAAGATGTTATACAGGCATTACTGAAGTACAACAAGTAAACTATGAATCGATCAAAACTTAATAATATAAATATTTTATTAAATTAATTATGATTCCATCTCTTAGTTTTTCTCGTTTTAACTTTAGTTCCTTTAGAATCTTATAAACAGGGCTTCACTGTCTATTTTTTTCATTACGAATCAATTTACTATGTTATTATTGATATTTATTTTAATTAAATACTTTTATTAATTCAGAGTACTTATCAACCTTAAATTTCTGGTTATCATTATTTATATAATAATCATTAAAAATAGCGTACAATAAAGCTGCGGGATACCGTAGGAATTTTTAAAAGTCAAAATGTAAAATCTTTGAAGGCCCGCGGGTTACTCATCCCTAGTCTAGGCTTACGGGCCTAAGGCCTCTAGCCTACAGCGCACAAAGCTCACTTTAAGCATTGCATGCTGCTCTTTTGCGAATAGGATTTTTTTCCATGCCAACAAGGCTACTAAAATATATAATATGATTTATGATGAAATTCTTATAATAAAAAGATGTAAATTTTATTAATAAAAATTTAGGTCGGCTAATAGAGAATTACAAAATATTTGAAAGGCCGTCAAATTTTGATAAATACATCCTGAAATCCAAGATTATCCATCAAAGAATTATTGGATTTGTCGTCATCTTTGTTCATAATTCAAGAATATTTAAAACTCATCAAGTTACCAGAATCGGTAATTTGGGTTTTGGGATTTTTCATCAAGACAAGAATAATTCGTGATAAAATTAAGGAACTGAATTGGAATACCACATTAGATTAGATTACCATCTCATTAGATCAATGAAACGTCGTGGACTTTAATAAAAAATTAATAAATACAATAAAGATTTACAAGAGCGTTGGTAAATAATTGTAAAAAAATTAAAATGATATATTTTTTAATACTTAAAGTATATATTAACATTTATAATGTTCTACAAAATAATCGACAAAAAAATGTAATGTATCATCTGATTTTTGTTAATAATATTTGGAAGTTATGATTAAATTAAACGCAACGTAAATGTTAATACATTAATATTAATTCTAGAGTCAGATATTAAATGTACTTAATTAATTATTTATTATAAAAATGTAGATTAAACCGTATTCTAATGATATTGAATATTACCAAATAATATATTTTATTAATACATTCGATTACTCAAAAAGAAAATAATTCTATATTTTTTAATATCTAATTACAGATGATGAATGTTTTTTACTAGCCCTACGTAACCGGATGCGTTTTTGCTAGACATTATATCTAAGGAATTTATTTCGAAATTAAAGCTTAATTTAAATAAATTTAATATGTTTATATTCTTCTATATAAAAGAACTGTGCATTTTTATACACAATATAGCTATTTTATCATCATCATCATCATATGCGCAACAACCCTATTGTAGAGCCCTGGGTTCGTCCAACAACCTTCTCCATTTTATCCGGTCTGCCACTACATCGCTCCATCTTCCGGTAAGTTTCAATGATGCAGTATCCCTCTTTACACAGTCTAACCACCTCAGCCTTGGTTTTCCTTTTTTCCGGGGATAGAAAGGCTTGTTAACCATAAGCCTTTTCGGTGGCTGACTGTCCTACATCCTTAACACGTGCATGGCCCACTGGTGACTGGCTCCGAATATTCGTCTCAGAATTCGCCTCTCCAGGATTTCCAGTTGTCGCTCAACTTGTTTTGTCAAAGACCTAAAAGCAAAACATTCAGATCCATATGTCAGGACAGGACTGATGAGGGGTTTTTTTTGAGAGGAATCTCGACCGTAGATGCTTTTGTCTTTAGTTTTAAGTCCAAAGTAGCACCGGTTTTTCAGCATGGTTCTTCTTCGTACCTCCAAATTGGTTGCATTGTTGTTCGTGATAAGTGAAACGAGTTATGTGAATTCCTGAACGGCCTCAAAGCTGTACTCTTCGACTTTCAGGGGCTCAAGGGTTGGTCCTTGGCATATGGACATCTCACGTCTTTTGTCAAGGACACGTTGATCCTTAGTCACATGCCAGTTGCCGCTCTCATTTTTCACTGGCATGCATCCTTGAGAGCCGCCCGAGATCTGGCTACAATGTCTATGTCGTCCGCATAAGCAAGAAGCTGTACCGATTTATTAAGTATGGTGCCAGTTGTTTTACGCCGGAGTCTCTTATTACACTTTTGAGTGCTATGTTAAACAACAAACATGCTAGAGGGTCACTCTGTCTCAAACAGCGGTGTGTCAGATTGAACACGCACTTTGCATCTGATCTCCGACATTGCAAGTCTTATCATATTTATCAACTTTTGAGGAATATTGAGACTCCTCATCGCCTCGTATAGTTTAGGCCTATAAACTCTGTCATATGCGGATATATAACCATTTACGAGTGTAAAATATGTCCTCTGATTTCATCTTGTTTTTAAATTTTTAATCGTACTACCATAGGTTCGCATTAATATATTTTAGACATCTTAACATGTTTATCAGATGTGAATCATCACCCTCATATACCTGCTTTCAAGTGTAAAATAAAATACGATTTTTTCAAATTAATTACATAATTTTGTAGCTTGCTAAAAATGCCCAACCGATGTTAATCCCGTTATTTCGTTACGCAATCCCAACACTGTGCATAGTTTCATTTGAAGACGCCGATAGCTGCGGCTGCTGTTGGATTGCGTGGGACTCACAATCAAATCGCACAGGTGTATGCGCACGCGCAGTTGGACTGCGCCTCCCTATATAGCACCACTCGGTATTAATTAGCGCCGTCGTCACACATGGGCGTCTCCGCATTATTTAAACTATTAAAACAATAATTCCAATATATTGCAGCCAATAAATTACCGATTTAGCGGCCGGTTTATTATGCAATTTATCGAAAAAAATAAATAAGACACATAAACGGTTATTTTCATTAAGAAAAAATCACGCACATTCACTGATTTCGTTACATATCGATAATTCACATCCCACACGTGATATGTACCAAAGGTAATTAGCCACGGATATAAGGGCGTAGGCGATACTAGCACATATATGTTGCATCTTCAATAGCGTAAAATTAAATAATCACGCTAAAATAAATACATATTCATAATAATAAATAAATAAATAAAAAAAATATGACGGGTTTCGTATAATACCGCGCGTTGATATCTTTTTAAGAGACTTCAACGCGCGATATTATTGTAAACGAAACCCGAAATCGATTGTTTATATTATTTTGAATCGATATGATTTTTTTTATTTTATTATTTTGTTATTAAAGAAAAAGTTTATATAGGGTGTGTTCGCCGGAGATCGCTTCAGTGGCTAACTGGCCGGCGTTCGGGTCGGTCGTACCTGATGTGGATGTCGTCGGTATCGCAGAGGAACTGTTGTCGTAACAATATTATGACAGATAAACTGATTCGTATGAACATTCAACAACAATAAAATAATATGTGCAATAAATCGTGAACTCTCGTGTGTATATATGTATGTGCAATTATGTCGAGAAAGCAGAAAACATTGTTGATAAGGATAATCATCGATAGATATGAGTGTTGTTAAATCGAAAATCAAACAGGTAAACTTATCTTTCATAATTATATTCAGTCGCGGGAACAGTAATACAATCAAATAAATAATTGATGTATGTGAGAAAATTCTTCGCTAACCTGAAGCGATTAAAATCGCATTCCTCGTGCGCTAAAGCTCGGCGATTGCATCGGTTCGAATGCGTTTCGAATAAAATTAAGCTTTGATATATACAGTGGAAAAAGCTCCTATGTTTATATACTAGTCCGTAATGGATGTGGGAATCGATCACGCATTCAGTCGATTGCTCGCCCCGAGAAATTGCCCGAGTGTGTCCGTCGGCGTTTTGTCGTCGGATCCTATTAACCGCGAAGACGTATGGTCGCATCCGATTTATAAATATTACCAATATATATATATAAATCTAATTTATTATAATTTAATCCGTATCACGCGCCCGGTGTATCGTCCCCTTAGTGGTATCCCAATTACGGGAATTACAAACACGATTTAGTGGATAAACATTAAAATTGATATAGGTGGAGGAATGTCCGACGCCGTTTACACGTTACATTATTACATTAAATTTGTTCCGAATTATCTACGATCTACGTAACTAGCTCGGCTTTTTTTCTTTATTTTTTTTTGATTTTTGAATAATAAGGATCCGATACGATTTATGGGTATGGCGGACACGAGGCGAGTCTCGTGTATAATCGAGCGCGCTCGGATTAGCGCCGGACAGCTAAGATTTATATCTATCGTTAGTACTTTTCGGAATTATGTATGAGATTCGGACACTGGATGCTTTTCAGGATAATAGAGACGTGAACGCATCACTGCATATATTTTTTTTGTATATATTATATGTTATAATAATACACAGAAAAAGGATTATTAAAAAATATATCTTAGCATAGCGACATTCAATAATCCTTTGTAAATTTCTTTACCAAACAGTTTTTGACCAATAGGAACTAAAATCTTCATTAATATCGATGTTAAGTTTTCATGGACATTTGGCATAAAATAGATCAGTAAAAATGATTATATATAAATAATAACAGCATTTAAAGTTTATGTGTCTAAGATTGTACTTAAGATAATATTTATCGTATTATAAAAGGCCACTCCGTGAAATTTATGGAAGATTTGTTGCTTATATTTTGCGTGACTTTAGTATATTTTAAAACTTTATAAATCGTTTTGTGCATTATTAAAGAGTTTAAAGTCTCTGTATCACTGATTAATTTTGATATTAATATATATTAGAATGATGTGGAAGTACAATTAAATTATGATGCATTGATTCTGAAAGAAAATCTTATATTCAAACATAGCTATTATTTTTCAAAATGTATTTAAAGTATGCTAGATGATGACTAACTGATTATAAAAAAATACTTAAAGTTATACTATGATTATATAAATTGCATTGACATATTTTTCCCCAGTGTTCCAATATTGGAAAAACCAAAACCGAATCGAAATAAAACGCTTCGTAGCCCTGAGATAATCTATTAATCCTTGCATCTTTAAAATATTTATCGAATCATTTCATGGCGGTTCGGAATTTACTGTCATCCATCGATGAATAGTAAAAATAATAATAAAATAAAAACAATCCACGATACGAAATGTGAGTAAAATATGACCAATAACTTGACCAGTAGGTGAGTCATTAATCCATTTTTGCCCAGTGTTCCAATATAGGAACATTTTGATTTTTATCATCACTACAATATCCATTGTAGATTATATATTGAGATTGCATCAATCGATAGCTGACAAGTGTCAGAAGCGTCTGGTGCAGTAAATTTTAAAGATTAAACTTGTGAAAGTGAGCAGTGATTTTTTAAAAGGATAATTTACATTCTTAAAATGATGTTATTAATTATAAATTATCATTATGATAGAATCGTTATATTCGTTAATTGCATTAAATAAAACCGTAGGTCTTATTTTAGTTTTTTAACTTTTAATCCGTTAAATCCCCAGTGTTCCATTTTCAGAAAATTTTCGTGTAAAATTAATACAAATGTAAAGGAAAAGAAAATATTTCGTAAATTTTTTGTAGTTTTTTTTTTAATGCTTCTATAGCAATAAAAATGCATTTTTTTTTGAGTTTTCGCGAATTACACACTATTCTCTATAATTTACTTGAATTTAAAATATTATTTTGATAATTTTTCTACACAAATTGATATTATTTTTTAAAAATTAAAAAAATATATTTTAAAGCGTTTATAATTAAGGTTATTATTTTAAATAGAGATTCCTCACATCAATTAATTATCTATGAACAAGACGTCAATCGACGTATTTTTGTAGTACATGCCAAGAGGTTTGTTAGACTTTTTCTTCTCAGAACTCAAACCTAAAACTTAATTTTATAAATAATAATAGTTTAAATATAATATTTTGTAATAACTGTGAATTTTAGAGTTTTTTTTAATGAATTGTATCGAATATTAGTGTCCTGTGAAATGAGAATAAAATAATTACGTTTTCGTTAATATTATTTTATTCCCTTCAGAGCTTCGACTATTTATTAGATACGTCATTCTTGTGCAATCGCTTTTTCCGATCATTGTTGTACTTCTCTTTCCTTATTTTCCACGACAATAATTTAAAGATAAGTCTGGGACACTTACCGCTAAATTCTTAAAAAGTCTGGGATATAGCTTGTTAAATTCTTAAAAAATCAGCATTTTTTTTTATAAAACCATGTATATATAAACTTGAGTGAAAAAATTACACGCAATTGCAAATTACGCGGAATAATAAAAAAATAAAAATTAGCAGAACGTGGTTTCGATCCACGGACCTCTGGGTTATGGGGCCCAGCACGCTTCCGCTGCGCCACTCTGCTTCGTGGTAACCCGGTAGCTCGATCTGGACCAGTGCTGAAAATAAAACGAAACCCCCATAACGTCTGGGGGTCAGCATCGATCGTACGACCTCCGTCACCGGCGTCACTTGCATTTCCAAATGGCGGCGACGTTGAGTCACGGAGTCGCATAAGCCACGGCGCGACTGACTGATTGGGTGGGCGTCGCCGATCCGAACCGGCGACACGCTAATTGCCCCCGTATGAATAAACAATCTGCGCACGCGCACTTGCCCCGGCGACAATGCAAATTAACAAACAAAGCACTGTCGACCTACTATTTACTATCACCTGCGAGTCTCATTACCGCACCGCCATCTTCTACCTACCTCACCCTGCTATTATCCATACAATGCCAGTGTATACATGTCGAACCGGAGTGCTGGGCCACCTAAGCCTCATAAATGCGGCTATAAAATATTGCACACGGGTGACTCAACGATGCATTGTGCACTGGAATCTCGAACGAAACGAAGATTTAATTATTTCAATCATGTGAAAATTGGCCAAAGATATATCGTTAACAGTGATCACCACTAGAATACTGAGATGAAATTGAGATTCATTATCATCATCATGCCCTGGTCTCTACATCGGGTAAAAAAATCTTAGATATGCTGGCGATATGATATTGATAGCCACCAATGAGGAAGAAATGGCTGATCTACTCAAAAGAGTTGTCTGCGAAAGTAAAAACTAGGACTTAAGATCAATGTTAATAAAACCAAGCCGATGATAGTCGATAGAATTAATCAGCTATCCAGATCTGCCAGTCTTTCAGATCCGGAGAGGGTTGAATGCTTTCAATATCTTGGATCACTACTTAGTACTAACGAGTAACTTACGAATAACGGAAATTGTAAGCCAGTGATAAGAAAACGAATAGGGATGGTTGAAAATGCGATGTCAAAGCTATTGACAATTTGGAAAAACAGGGGGATTTCCAAAAAGACAAAAAATCGTTTATTGCAGAGTCTGGTATTTTCAATTTTTAATTACGGCGTAGAAACCTGGACCATAATGGAAAATATGAAAAAAAAAATTGACGCCTTTGAAATGTGGTGCTGCCGACGTCTGCTGAGAATACCATGGATCGCTAAATGCACAAACGTGTCTGTCCTAAAAGAAATGGGGAAATACAAAGAAGGCCGACTTTCTACCATATGTCTACCAATGATTCTTTGATACTTTAGAAGTAATGATAACCTGGAGAAGGTCGGCGCGCTTGGAAACGCATAAGGACGCAGGGGCAGGACACCCATCTGCTGAAGTGAAGACCGCCTCAGGCTCCACCGTAGTAGCTGCGATGCGGGATGCAGAATGCAGAGAATCCTGAAGAGAAAAAAATAATCGGAACAAAAATGGTCAAGATCCTTATACTTGAGAGTGCTTACTAAAAAATAAAGTCTCATCCAGTATCCTTCTCCATTTTATCCAGTTTGCCGCCACGTCATACAGTCAGTTTCAATGATGCAGCGTCCCGCTGTGCACTGTCCAACCACATCAACCTTGATCTTCCTTTCATCCGGGGGCAGTAAGGCTTCTTAAGCATAAGTCTTATCGGCCCACCGGAGTCTGGCCACTATGACGACAGCTGTGACCTGTATATCCTTGTATAGTCGGTACAGCTTCTTGTTGATTCGGATACGCTATTCCCCTTTGTCGAATACGGCTCCAAATATCTCTCTCAGAATCGTCCTTTCCAGGATATTCAGTTGACGCTCATCTTGTTTTGTCAAAGCCCAACATTTAGACCCGTATGTTATAACGGGCCTGATGAGGGTCACGTAAAACTCCTGTACAGCTTTGAAGCTGTACTCGTCGACTATCAGGGGTTTATGGATTCGCCCTTGGCATATGAGAAGGCGTCCTTGGCTTGGGAGATGAGTATTGTCGCATATCCGACGAGGCGGCTATCACGGGTGGGCGACAATATAAAAATCCCAGGCTGCTATCCGTGCCATTTCGTTGACGGATGTGCTATCGGAAGTGAAAGTAGTATCCGATCAGACTATAGATTAAATACGAATTAGTCCTAGCCTCGTTCGATTACTATTATTACAATACGCGCATTAACAGCTCAGCTCCCGGGCTTATGGCTAGCAACCTGACCCGTATTCAAAGAGCCTAGTTAACCTGGAGGACAACTGTAACAGTCCTGGGATCAGTGTTAAGACATATGGGCCTCTGCTGTTGCTTGGATGGTGGATAGCAGAATCCCAGGAACAGCGGAATAGTGTCCTCCAGGTGACAAAAACGCACTTCGGGTTAGAAGTATATTTAAATAATATTAATAAGAATATGGACATGTATTATTTTTGTCTCTTTGATCTTTAGTCTGATGCCCATGGCTGCTCTCATTATTCGCTGTCATGATCCTCGAGAGCTGCCCAAGATCTGGCCACAATGTCTTTGTCAATAGGTGAAGTTAAAATTACTTCTAAAAATGGCCTAAGTTGGTTATATTCAAGAATAAATCTTTATAAACCACCATTGTTGCGATGAGATGCATAAAGTTAAAACACTTAATTAACATTTGAATGTAATCAGTTGGGTTCAAATTAAATGTTTATTTTATTGAAATCAGTCTCCACATTAACCGAACATCACTATTTGGAACTGCAAGGGAGGCTCTGTGACGGAGGTCGTACGATCGATGCTGACCCCCAATGTTATGAGCCTTCTGAGTTTTTTTAGCACTCGTCCAGAGTGAACTACCGGGTTAACATGAAGCAGAGTGGCGCAGCGGAAGCGTGCTGGGCCCATAACCCAGAGGTCCGTGGATCGAAACCACGTTCTGCTAATTTTTATTTTTTTTATTACTATTTTAGAAGGTTTTATAACAAAAATATGGTGATTTTTTGCAGAATTTAGCATGCTAAATACGTAAACGTAACCTGAGATTGGTAGCCATAATAAATGCTCACTTAGACTTTATATTCCCCAGATATATTCCCATGCGATTTCTTCCTATCGCCAATAATGAAAGGTATAACATTATTATCCTTTTCTATATAACTATATAACGTTATTCTAACTGATACGGACTACATTAAATAGAACAATAATATTCGGAAATAATTAGGTTTGCTCCAGAAATTGAAGATTTTGCGTATTTTTGATTAAACCCTTATATTATAGGGGAGGTGTCTATGATGACATAAGTCAGTAATTGACGAGACATTGTCAGGAATAATAGGAGTAAAGTGACCATGATGAAAAATAATAATACTCTTAATCTATTCATCGGATTTTTCAGCATCTTACAACTGTATTATTTAGTTAATTATACTTACTTCCTTCTGCAATCTTTAATTTATTTGATTGATTAAAATAACAACTTTTATACTCACGATGAAGCTGTGTCAAACCGGTCCGACACAGTTCCATCCCTTGCCATCCACCCACACCGCATATATCAGCATGAAGCCGGTTTAATCGGTGCAACAAAAGCAGTTTTTTTTTTGAAACGCGATTTTAAAAATAAAACTAAATTGTTTAAGTAAAGAAAGAAAGGGGGGATTAAAATGACGAGTTGTAAATTACACTTCTGTTTTTAGAAGTTGTTAAAAAAATTAAGAATTTGATATCTACTCGTAACAAGCATCCCCAGCAAGCTCTCATGAGACGTAATTATTTTCTTTCTAATGATAGATATTCCGTTTTAAATTTAGAAATAATATATTTGCATTAAATGTCCCAATTTTAATTTATTAAATCTCTTTTTGCAATTAGAAACATTTAACCTGCTAGTCGATTACCTCAGTCTCTTGCTTCCATATTCTACTCTATTGAGCAGCCTGTCCAATTTATCTTCGTTGACGGCTATCAATACGGTAAAATAGATTTATCGTGGATAATATATTATTATTCAGTTTCACGCGACTTTTCCACTCTGATTATTAAATGAATCATTTAATAAATTAATTAAAAATATAATTTAATCTTTGACAACATAATTTATTGATAAGTGATCATATTTGATGGCACTTCATTTTAAATTACTATACAATCTACCGTGCAAAAAAAATGTAAATAAGTCCCCTTCATTTAAAATCAATATTTAGATATAATAAAGAAAATTTACATGGATTCAGTATTTTAATCCCTTAATTGCCTATTTTTATGCCTGTTTTATATGTTGTGTATGACAATTACCAAGTGGTAAATATTTTTGATTGATCTCGTTATCTCGCGCAAAAATGTCAAACTAGTAATTAAAATACGCAAAATATTGTATGACAATTTTTAAACCGTCGAAAAATCGCCTTAAATATTATAATTTAAGTGCTGAAAATATTCATAATCCTTATAACACACGAAAAAAACATCAAGGCTCATTGCGTACGCCATTATTCGCATTGGTATTTTTTTTTTCAGTCGAATCGAGTGAAAGCCGCCGGTGGCCATTACTAGATAGTAGTGCACAATTCAATTTTTCTTTACACTCTCGCATTACATGAATGAGTTTTTTTCATTCGCCGTCGACTTATTTCGATCTTGTTTTTATGAATCGCCATATAACTTGTTCAAGGATGGCGACCGACCGGGCAGCACCACCAAATTTGGTGGTGGCCGCGGTAATACCATGTATTTAGTGTGGTGTAACCGTTAGTTAATTATTGGATTAACACGAGTTATCACTTTTCGTCTTTAATGTATTCCAGCGGCCGGCGCAGTGCACGGTTGCCTTTGTAAATCCGATAAACCCGTGTTCGGCTCGTGTTAACGCATTTATTGACAGCTCTATTACGCTCCGATTGGTTTTGCATATTAATCCAGGGCTACTGTATTTTTTTTTCAAAGGATAATACTGTCCATTTAAGACAATATATTAAATTCAATAACATAGTAATACTAAGTATAATAATAAATTACTGTCTTGTTCTAATTTCAGTTTGCGACAAGAGTCGCATTACTTCAAGAATAATTTGTGTTTCAATAAATTCATAAGAATCTACTGGAATTATCGATATAAAATGAAGAAGATATAGTAAATGAACAGAATATTCCTAAAATCGCAGAAACAAAATGGTTTAAAATCATTGAAGAGGACCAGCAAGAATATGGTCAGCAAAATTCAACCATTGAAACCCAAAAAATGTGTTTAACAATAATAAACTTGCAATACTAATATTCGATTAACCTTGCTTTGCTTCAAGATGAGACAACCCCAAGTATTTAATTGATATATACAGGTTGTGCTAATGAATGGCACTGAAATTATAATAGTCACTCATCATGGGATTAAGTAATTAATTATCTGCAGAGAGCAATAAAGAAAACACTACTCTGGACCAGTCTACATAACTACGCATGATATGAATTATAACAGAAAAACCAGTGGAGATGAATACAATGTTTTTCGACATAGTCAAGATTGATGGACTCGATACGTCATCTACTGAAGTGTTAAAAATATACCTGAAGGATTTAATAGATATTGAATTTACTGTAAACTACAGAGCTATTAAAGATCGGATATAACAAAGACTGCAAAAAATGTCTAGCAATGACTTCATAATAATTCATAAAAATATTTTGGAGATTATCATTTAATTTTAAATAATGTATAATGTAAAAAATCGATAAAACAGGAGATTCGAAAGGGAAGTCTATACTGAAGCTGAAACTTGCAAAAATATTTTTTAGTGATCAGAAAAACTGAAAAACTATGATAATAAAATGGACAAAAATACTAAATATTCCTGTTAATTATTAGCCAAAAAAGTGCAAGGCTGGATATAAAGATTTGTTCAAACTAAATGGATTCCAGGAGTCAGATATTTTATGAAAAGTAAGTGGTTGCTACAGAAAGTAGTGCTGGTATTAAATAAACCTCCTTTTTAAACATTTTTTAGCATCTAATGTCACTTATCTAATTCTTTGTAATGAAGATGACGACTAGATTGGTTGATAATAGGGATATACGAACGGGGATTCAAATATAAGGATATAATGTGTCTCAAAGATTCTCGTAAGCAAACGAAAATTACGGTTTAGTAAATTTCCTTCTTGAGTCAACCTTCATACATGAGGATTGTTGCCATTCTTGTTCCGAATCTTCTTGATTTTGACTCTCCAGGATCCTCTACATTGTATGTGAAAATTGAGAATACCAGACTCTGTACTAAACGTTTTTTATATTTTGATTATATCCTCCTGTTTTGGACTTTGCATTTTCAGTCATCCCTATTCACCTTTTTATTTCTGGCTCACAATCTCCGTTACTCGTAAGTAGTGATCCGAGTTATAGAAATTCTTCAATCCTCTCCAGCAGGGGTCAGCAAACTTATTAGCCACAGAGCCAAATATGTACATTACAACGATTTAAAAAAAAAATAGGAGCCAAATCTGTTTATTAAATTAGCAAACTTTTATTATAATTTTAGCACTTCACAAGAGTCAGGAATATTATTCCAGGCGTTGAAGATGATCATGTCTTCCTTCTCCAGGTCTTTCAAAGCAGACTTGTGTTGTGAACTAAGCTCACATTTCTTCTTCTCCAATATTTCCAAATCAAGACGTTCAAATTTAGAGCTCCATATTTCCTTGTTTTTTAAGTCCAGCAATTGTATTTCAAAGTTACCAATGTTAATGCCAAAAGGAGAAAAATTCAAATCTGTTATCGTAGCATTAAGAGGCTGTTAAAGGATCCTAAGGTCACTCTGCTGTTTTAAATTCATGAAACCTGCTAAGAAATGCTTGCCTCATATTTAAAATGGTTGTTTTTTAATAGAGGAATTATTTTCTTGGCGAAGCTTTAACAGACTTGGAAAGTGAAACAATGTTTCCCTTTCAAAATCTTGAGCAAAAAGGG